>BJBW01009988.1:96835-109001 GCA_004320125.1 Scolopax mira
GCGGGGGGCGGTGCGGCGGCGGGGCGCGGAGCGGAGCGCGGCGGGAGGCGGGCGCTGTCCATGGCCCTGCGGAGCGACCGGGCTCCGCCGCGCCGCCGAGCGGAGCCATGGGCAACACCGTGCACAAGACCCTGGCAGGTACTGGCGGAGGTGGGGGGGGTCTGTGTGTGGGGTGTGCGTGTTAAACGGGGTGCGGGGGTGCCGGGGTGCCCCGTCCCGGGAGATGCTGGGGTGAGAAGCGGGGACGAGCCGGGGCGAGCGGGATGGTTGTGACGCCCCCGGCTCTCAGCCCCGCGGCCCGGGATAAGCCGAATGTTATTTTTTTTTAAAAAATATTGTTATTATTCTCATTATTCTTAATGGTCCCCGCCGCAAAGGGCACCGAGGCGGTGATGCTCCGGCGGCGGGGTTCAGCTTCGCCCATGTGGGAGCCACAAAATCGGGTGAAGCGGAGCTGTTCTCGCAGCTGAAGCAGCGATCCCCAGCCTTTCAGTCGAATCCTTTCTTTTAGGGGCTGTCTTTGTCATTACCAGCCCCCCCTCCCCTTCTTTTTGTTTTTTTTGTTTTTTTTTTTTTTTTTAAATGCAACTTTTTAATGTGGCGAGACGTTAGTTGTTCAGAATCGCCAGAGGAAAACTATTTGAAAGCAGGTCTGAAATGTTTGGTAGCCTGCCCTGGTTTTCAACTGCCTTTTTAGCCAATTCTGCTCTTACACGAGATATGTACAGATTCTTTTCTTTTGCGAGTTCATAATTGTGGGGCTTTTTTTCCTCCTCAGAGGATCGGTGCACAGTAAAAGCAGTTGGTCTCTATAGAATCAAGAGTATTGAATTACTGAGCCCTTGCCAGTCTCTATCTTCAGCTAGTTTGCTTGCTTCTTTTCGTTTCTGCTCTTGCAGAGCTCCTGCGTTGCATCCTTTGTACTTTGGCCTCTCATAAATAAAAAGGGTATTATTAAACTTATTTAAAGAAGCAGGAGGACCTATTGAACACACACACATGCCTCCCTGTAATCAGCCAGGGAGCTGAATATAGAAATAAAGAGAGGAAGAGATTTGCATTTGGATGTGCCACATATTGTCTTTGCAAAAGAGGGTGCTTGGGACTTTCAAGGCTCAAAAGAAAGCTGCTAGGCTTGTGGTTTAGCTGTGAACCTGTGATTAGATTTCTAGTTGCATCTCCTCTTGTTCTCTATTACATTTAAATGGGAAATTAGCTCCTTTCATAATACGGAAGTTTTCATTTTTTTGAAATACCTCCCTAACTGGCAAATAGAGGCATTATAAAGAGTGCATGACCTTGGCGAAAATTCATTTTGTGGGTCAGCTTTTCAGCTCGAGGCAACATCCAGGGGTGCTTGCAAAAAAAACCAAACCCTGGTCAGGGGAGGGTCAGGGGAGGTCACCTTGGTAAGGCTAGAACTTCCCAAAGAAAAAATATCTGTACCTGCTGGGATGTGGGATCTAGCTGTGAGCTCTGTTCCAGAAGGCTGGGAGTTGTATGAGCCCTTCTGCCTATTGCTAGAACAGTCTCTCCTGAGCAGCCTTCATATGCACAGCCTTACACACGTGAATTTAAAAAAAGGGATGACATCAGTTGTACCGCAGTTCTGTGGTTAAAGAGTTCCTAGCGGTGCTTTCAAAAGGAGTCGTTAAGAAAGAGGAAAAGTTTGATGGAAAGAACTGAAGACTTGATTTATGTAGACCTCCCAACTCTAACATTGTTCTGGTGGCCTAGAAAATTTCCGTCCAAAAAATCCAGCCTAGAAAATCCATCCTGCCAGGTGGAGACTGTCTGTAGGGATTGCTTTGCTGGGGATAGTCCATGTGCAAACATTTGTCAAATTGCGCAAGGCAAAAGCACGCAGGACACTTGAACACCGTTTGCTATTATGCTGGAAGATGCTGAAAATGTGTCTTTTCCTCAAATTCAGCTCTGTTCAGTTTTTACAGAGTAATGACAGTTAAAAGAAGCTGTTAACCTGTGGCTGCAGAAGATATTTTGGATGTTTGCAATTTGGAAGTTTATAAACGTATTTTGTCGAGTTGGACACAATTCAGCAATTTTTCATACTGCTGTGGTCTGATGCGTTGTTTGTCTTTCATTATCCAAATGGCATTATGGAGGGAAGCAGGTTTAGAACTGTTCTTGGAACGGCCCTTTTGAAAATTATAAAGTTTTTCTGGAAGACTGCGTTGTTGGATGAAATCCTATTTATAAATGCAATGACTGTTTGGAATTACTCAAAGATAATCAAACAGAATTAAGTCTTTCCTCTTCTTTGTCCAAAATGCACCTCTTTCTTCGCCCTGGCAGACTGAGTAATGCGCTTCCACTCTTATTTTTACTAACAGAGGAATTGCTCTCTCCTTTCCCATTGGCTGAAGTAGTTAATTTAGTAAAAAAAAACCCCAAAACTGGAACACCCCCAGACTAAAATTTGCCTCCCTGTTGTGTAGAAGCTTACAGATGTTCCCCTTTTGTTGTTTCATTCACCATTAATAGCTGAAGGTGGAAAATGCCTTTCCATTCTGATCAAACGTAGAGGAAATGTGGGGGGACTGTCATCATTTGGCTCCTGGAAAAGCCAAACAATCAACAATTCAGGTTTTATTTAGAAATGGAAATACTCTTCTCAAATAGCAGAATTAAAATTTAAATCCTTTTAAAAGCAGTTTGACTCATTTTTATGCCTAAGTTTGATTGAATACATTTTCTGTGCTTGTTGCATCTTTAAATCCTTGCACAGCCTCAGCCTTTCTCTCCACATTTCCATGCAATGATACAAGAGCACACGCTATCGGTGCCGGAGGAATTTGTATCAGGAGCTTGGGAAACTTGTGTTTGCCAAGTGTCTGATGGTTAACACACAATGGATGGAGGCTTTGTCAAATTAACAGCGAGGTTTCTAACCAGAGAGGTATTGAAATGAGTAATAGGCTGGGGCTAATGAAAGGCAGCTTCTATATTTGAACCGGTTGAGGAGGCATTTGAATGGAAGAGAGCTGAGATGTGTCAGATACGCTTAACAACGGTCCTGAGGTGGTGGTGGAGATTGCTCCTATCTAGATGACAGCTAAATGATACGTGACACATTCCTCCGGCAGGACAGTTGCCTCCTGCGGCTGGCCTGGCCCTGGAGGGTGAGCGGGAGCTCCTCGCCTTTGGGCTCCTCCGTGGTGCTGGTCCCCGATGCTCACCTTTTGCCCACCCTTCCTGTATCTCCAGTGGGAGTATCTCCTGCTGCCTCTCCAGTGCAGTGTGGGAATTTACACCCGGGTGTCGGTATTTACCGCTGCCCATTGTTTGAGACAGTTTGCGGGCAGGTGGTTAGGCAAGGGTGAATTCTTTATTATTGAGGCACGCCGTTTTCTGTCTCCTCCAGGTGACAAACTAGGTGTGCAGCATTGCAGCCGATGGGTGGAACTTGTCCTGACCTGCAGAGTGGGCTGGGAGGCTGCGTGGATGCTGGTGGTGGTGGTGGTGGATGGGTCACATGCCAACATCAGGCTTTGTGGCTGCTTCTTACCTGCTGTGCTCCGCGGAGGAGTTGCTCTCTTGAATTAACTCACTGGCAAGCGAGGCAGCAAGCAGCACCCATCTGCACCCCAGCATCGTGGATGGGGCTAATTTCTCCGTGCTAATTAGCTCTCCTTAGGAGACACTTAGAACAGGACTCAGAAAATGGTTAGTAGCCAGATGGGGTCATGAAGCCTGCCCTGAAGATGCGGGGAGCCCAGCAGGATGTGAGGGCTGGTGGGCTGGGAGAGGTGAAAATTCTCCTGACCCAGCAAAGCCCCTACATGGAGCTATGAGGGGCAGGAAAAAGCGAGGAACAACATCGAGGAGAGTTGGGCAGGCAGCAAGTGTCCTTGTGGTGCACGGAGCTCATCATGGTGGGGTCAGCATGGACAACTGCTGCTGCAGGCACTTGTTGGCCAAAGCACGAATAAAGGACTTTCCAGTTGGGATCCAGTTGTTGATCCTGGCCCAAATAGGGTCATTGGTATTTAACAAAGGAGCCAAATTCCCTTTTAAGAATCCGGCTGGGATCTGGTTGCAGTGCTTCTCCCACAGCCTTCCTCACAACTGTGAGGAATACCAAGTATGAGTGGCATTTGTGTCTGGTAAACACAAGGGAGAATGGGGCTTGTTCTGGCAGAAGTGACTTCAATTTCTTATTTTCAAGAAATTATTTTGTATTCTTAAAAAAATTCTTTTAACAATTAACCCTTTCTCAGCAAGTCAGAAATCCCAAGTTTAGGCTTTCATCATGCTGATGGTGGTGGTTGTAGGGGCTGGTTACAGTAGAGCAGCAGGAATTTATAGCTTGTGGGTAAAATGTGATGTTTCTATGTATCCTTTTAAAAATACTTATGCCTGTTATCATAATATATGCAATTCTTTTGTATGAAATGAATAGCAAAAACCACAGAGTGGGAAGAGATCTCTGTGTCTTTTCCAGAGGCTAAAATCTCAGCTTCAAGGAGCATTTTCATTTGGATTTGTTCTCTGGTCCCTCCTCCCCCTCCAGTTGCTAGTGATATACTGTAGGAGGAGTTCTCGGTATTGCGCGTAGGGAATGAGTTCACTGAATTGTTTGATTTGGTTCCAGTCTGACTTCAACAAAACTACAAAATAACACTTCAGGTTGTTCTGGTTTGAGTGAAAAAGGTACCTGTTCAGACCAGTTTTTGGTTTGGGTTTGGTTCAACTCTGATCAGCACTGATTACAGGTGTTAATCACGCCTCAATAACAGCCCCATTTTGCCTGTTTTTCTGCCTCTTTTAGTCCGGGGCTTCAGGTTTCTAGAGTCTGTCATTGATTTTGCTGACTCCCTGTGTCACTTTAGAGCAAGTGGCTTTATCGGAGTCTTGCTTTGCATGTAAGAGATGTAGGAAACACTGCTTGGCTCATGGGTATAGGAGAATTAATTAATTAACATGCAGGCATGAAGCAACTCCAGGAGGAAGGTCATAGAAGTGAAAAAAAAAAAAAAAAAAGATTAATTCACTGCTTCTTTTGTAGCTTTCTACTTTTCCACTCTTCAAAAGGAAACCCTGATCAGCCTTCCCCGTGATTTAGAGCTGGAACAGGTTGATCGTATACTGAGGACTATCTTTAACCAGCCTCGCACAGTTAGCACATACCCAAAAATGTGCTGCAGCCAACTGGCGTGATTAATTCAGCGCTACCACCGGCATCTCGGCTGTTGAGTCTGGAGAAACAGCTGTACTGGAAGGTGGGGAGGCATCACCCATCAGGAGGGTGCTGCGTGGAGCTGTGCGTGGTGCCCCGTGGCCGCTGTGCTCTCAGGCACACGCCAAGTGTGTCGCTACAGCGAGAGCTTCTGGTGGCTCTCCACTCTCATGCTGGATAGTACTGGGCAGCTGCCCTCTCTTCTATTTTACTGCTTATGCTCTAGAGGGGAATTGCTTTACTAAGAGGTAGGATGTCTGGCAAACAGCTCTTTTCCCCTTTTATTTCTTGGGATAATTGCCGCAGGTCGGAAGGATCCGGGTGTGTCACCATCTGACCCTACTGTAGATGCTTAAAATCACAGCCCTGAGTCTGTGTGTGTAGGCAAAACTCTTAGAGAGCCCTCACCCCAGGCAAAGGAAACTGCTGCTTCCCAGCATATTATGGTTTGAAAGCCTATAAAGGCGTTTAAGGATGTTTAAGCTATTTAACTTTAGGCAGTCGAATTTGAATTTGTGGGCATTAGTGTTTTCTTGATGTGAAAAGGATGAGTCACCTTGAAGCTTATGCTGTGCTTCTCTTCCCATTCTAGTAAGGATCCTCCTTGCATGGCACGTTCAATGGCTTTTCAATTAGGAATGCAAATGAGTACCCGTGTCGCTTTGTCCCCATTAGCTCCACTGGATTTAGAATTCAAGCTCAGTGAATTTTGGAGTTGTGCTTTTGGACAGTCAGTGTCCTGCTACACAGTTTGCCTTGGAAGGAAACATTTTCTTTCCCATCAGCATCCCGCTGTTTATAGAGCCTATCTCTGCGAGTTGGTAGCTAAAATAAGAGCTGGCTTTCCTAAGGTGGAGTGTGCGTGTCACTGTGATGGATGTGGTGGGTTCAGAGAGAAGCAGGGAAGCCGATCTGCTGAGGCAGGCAGGAGTAGAGCTAGTGAGAACCCTTTCATGAGCTGCAAGATGGGATGAGGTCAGGTGTGATCCCCTGAAACACGTGTCAGATCCCATCTGACTTTCCTTATGGGGAATGTGTGTGCAATGTCCTCCATCTCTTCTCTTTGTATTTCATTTGGTCTTATCTCCATTGTTTGTCTTCTTTCTTGTGCCTGGAGCAGTTTGGCATCCTGTGCCTGCTTCTTGCCACGGCAGCCAAACCACACGGCTGACTCACGACGTGCGCCGTCCCTGCTCCTAATGAGCTCCTCAGCCACAGACTCATTTGGGGCTTCCTGGCATCAAATATTGTTTGGATGGCAAAGTGTTCTCCAGCCTCTACCCAGAGGGCAGATGTGTGCTCGCTCATCAACAAGCCCAGAAAGAGGTGGGAGCCCCAAGGGCCATCGGAAGGGACCTGTCTCCATATCACATCTCGGGGAGGCTTTTCTGTCTGCGTCAACTGGAGAAGTTCTGCTGTGGGACCATTTCCATCCTTTGTTCTGTCTTTTCATTTAGGCAGCTTCTCCACTCTTGTCCTTGGCATCACCAATCTGTTCTGTGCAGGAGGGGACTGACCCTGCATCAATGGTCCATATGTCTTTTTGATGTCCCCAGTGTCCTTAGGTTGCAAGATGCAACCACTTCTCTGAAAACCTCCCCATCCCACCTCTTTTCATGCTGCAAATACAGCAGGACTGCTCAGAGGCATTAGCTGGGCAAGTCCCTTAACGATGGGCCTTTAGATAAGATGTGTGCCCAGGGGAAGACATCCTTGATGGGAAGGAGATGCTGTTTAGTCTGGGTTGTTCCATGTCTTGACGATTAGCTGTATTTATTTTTCCCTCTATGTGTTAAAAAGCATGAATCACTGGCACCGAGACATCTGGTTGAAAGCTGTATCTCAGCATACCCCTGCCAGCTTTTCCCTTCAGACCTGGATGCCCTGTTGTCTCAATTATTGAGTGCTGGAACATTAAATTCCTGGTGTCTGAACGGTTGCAGCGGGGCTTTGGGGAGGAGCGAGGGAGGGGAAAGTGATTTCTTGCTTGTTAATTTATTTTTCCCTCTGTGTCCAAGGAGATATCTTCCTCTGCTTTGTATAAGCAGGGCTTGCTTTCCACCCAGGAGTTTTTTCTCTCTTGGTGCTTTTAGACCTCTGGCAGTGGAGCAGCTCAGAGATCTCCTGTTGAGAGGATCAGACCCCATCACTTTCCCTGCTCCAGCAAAAGCATGTCATTTTTTCCTTTCTACACCCACAGGGTTGGTGTAAAGAGAACAAATTAGAAGATAAGAAATGACTTCTCACTTGCTGCTGGAATTACACAAGAAAATTCTTTAAAGAAAAAAATCATTTAAACTGCATTTCAAAGATTTTTCAGTGCAGCTGGGAAATCACATTTAGGATTTTTTTTTTATGAACTACTGATGCTTTAAAGGGAGAAAAATGGATGGAGTTGTGTTTGTAGAGTAGTCGGGTAGGTAGTTGTATGTACCCGGATTTGTTTTCACAGCTTTCTTGTTACACTGTGGATACTTAAGTAATAATGAGACTCTTGTACTTTAGGAACTCTTCTGTTTTAACCATCCATTTGTCTTTGACTCCAGGTTTCTTGTGACTGCACTCCTGATGGCATCATGTCTTATGGCTATGCGGGAGAAATAAATAGATCACATAAAAGCAAAGCTCTTATTTTTCATTGCCTGTGTGGCAACACAGGGAACAGTCAGTCAAGAGAGACTTGCCTTGAGCAAAAGTTTTCCATCAGATTTCCAAATGTCAGGGAAAAAAGTTGTTTGATTTTTGCCCTCCTCCATAACTCGAATTTGAAATCTGCCAAGTCCTGCCTTGACAAGGCAAAGATAAAAGGCAGAATATCCAATTTGGCAGCAGAAATGAAATAATTTCATTCAGGCTTATCTCTCTTTCCTCAGTGATAACTAACACTGTGGCAACAGCTTTTCTCAGCCGGTTATCTGTTTTGGTCTCATTGGGACACCAGCTTCTCAGATTAACATGTTCTGTAATTTATGGAGTGGAGTTCAAAAGTTATCTCCTCGGTGTGATGTTAAGGTTGAAAGCATAATTCCTAATGAGGGGAAATTGCTATTTCTTGGGGTCTTGAAGTTGACACAGTTGGATAGAGGGTTGGGTGTTTTTTGGTAACAGAAAATACTTGGGGCTTGAGATCTGTCTGGTCTAGTGTCCTGATGGCTCCAAAATTGCTGCTAAGAGGAGCAGCTAAGAGGCTGCAGTACATTACAGGCTTTTTGGGAGAAGACAGGTCCAGGACTTCAGGCACAAGCTCTCCGGAAAGCAGCTGGGCAGGTTAACACTGAAGGAAAGCCATGGCGGAGTACAGTAAATTGGGATATCTGTGTCACTGGAGGTCTTGAAGAACAAGTTTGTTGTTCATCAGTTAGGAATGGCATTGTTAGAGCTGGTCCCATTAGAGGGTTGGATAATCCCTTCAGGTTCCTGCCAGAGAGGTGTGCCCCCAAGAAACAAACGCCTCTTTAAGGGGCTGTTCTTCAGCAGTGCTTTGGTCAGGACACCATCAAAAACTCTTGATTACATTGTCCTGCAAGGTGAAAGGATTTCTGAGTATGAAAACTGAAATCATTTACTAACTGGCTGTTGCTTCACGTTTAGTGATACAGAGCACTGGCTGGTATATTGTGCGGTGGCCATTGTGCTGGCTTATAAAACAGAGATAACTTTCATATGATGGTTTATGGGGACAAACTACACAATGGAAAGAGTGTTTAAGTGGCTTGACTTTTATCTGCCAATCAGTGTTGGGTTTGCTCTGGGCCATGGTGCCCGTTAGGACCCTGTGACTGGTGAGGGCTGACTGCCCTGTGCAGGACAGCCTGGGGATGAACCTGCAGGGACACGGGGACATGGCACGGGGTCTCTGCCCTGGTGAGGCCCCATCTGGAGCACTGTGTCCAGTTCTGGGCTCCCCAGTTCAAATAGGACAGGCAACTGGAGAGGGTACAGCAGAGGGCTACACAGATGATGAGGGGCCTCGAGCATCTCCCTTACTAGGAGAAGCTGAGGGACTTGGGTCTTTTTAGTCTGGAGAAGAGAAGGCTGAGGGGAGATGTGATCAATGCTTATAAATACTTAAAGGGTGTGTGACAAGAAGACAGGGGCTCGTCTTTTCTTTTTTCAGTGGTGCTCAGGGATAGGACAAGAGGAAATAGGCACAAACTTGAATATAAGAAGTTCCACCTAAACATGAGGAGGAACTTCTTTACTTTGAGGGTGGCAGAGCCTTGGAAGGGGAAGCCTCTGCCCAGGAAGATGGTGGAGTCTCCTCTGAAGACATTCAAAACCCGCCTGGACAAGTTTCAGTGCAACCTGCTCTGGGTCGCCCTGTTTTGGCAGGAGTTGGACTAGATGATCTCCAGAGGTCCCTTCCAACCCCATGAGATACTGCAATTCTGTCTGCACGAGAGCTTTGTGGGCAGAGAGAGCTGAAAAATAGAAGTTCAACATTGAGACCATGTGTTCAGGGAGAGAAAGCTCGATGTCATCAGAGCTTCCCTGCACTTGCGTGGAAGAAGGTTTGCAGATATTTCAGTGTGCCAGGCATTTTGGTTTATCCCTCCTGGAAAAGAGGTATCCTTTGAAGAGTACGAAGCAGATCTTCACACTGGCATCTGATTTGTGAGTCTTAAATAGCAATTACTGGGTGATTTGCCAGCAGCAGAACAGCATTGCTTGTGCTGCTGATGTGATCAACGGGAGAGGGTGAGAAGGACAGATGCTTTGCAAGTCAGAATTTCAAGGAAATCCATCTCGGTTAAAGTTTATAAAAACTGATTTTAGCCAACAGACCCTATAGCGTTTCTCTAAATATCTCAGCCTTGAACAGCAGTCTGGACTGAGTCACGCCTGGGGATTCCTGTTATTAGGGCGTATTATGAGGGCTAGGAAAAGAGAGCAAGATGCGACCACACACACACACACAAAAAAAAAGACCAAATGCTGTGAAGTAACCAAAAATCAATCTTTTGAGTCTGGGTGTTGTTTCCAGAAATGTCTGATGAGTGGCTCGGGGCAGCCGTAGCCTGGCTGCAGTTTGTTTTGCCCCTGGGTTGTGTGGTGGCTGCTGGCCCTGCAGGCACTGGCTTGGCAGCACCACCCCGTGCAGGTTCAGAGATCTGGCAACAAGTGCTTTTGTGGAAGACCTTTTGTATTACATGCGATTGTGCAGGACGAGATTTTTTTTTTTTTTTCTGAAATAAGAATGCCTTCTTCCAAATTAGCCTAGTTTACTGCTTATGTTACCCACTTTGAAAAGGGTGAACGTGCCAAATACCAGTGTCTGCCCATAGATACTGGCAATAATAAGTCTGCTGTCCATTCGCACCCTGCCTCATTCCAAAATAACTCTCATGTCTAGACAAAGGATGCAGCTCACCTGCAAGGCTCAGCTATCCCCTCTTGTTCGTTTTGCTATTGCATAGTGAATAAGATATTAATTTATTTTAAAGGGTTCCAAGAAATGCCTCTGCAACCCCAATGTTTATGTAAGAGAGAAAGAGAAATTCATAATTTATTGAATTTGTATGTGTTCTGCTGGGATTATTCATTGGAGAAACGTACTAAGTGATTTTTTGTATCCTAGTAACCAACTGTGGTTGCTTTTCCATGAATAATCCTTGTAGTTTAACTTGACCAGCCAAATCTAGAATGGAAAACTCAAGTAAATTAAATTTATCAAGGCAAATAATTACAAGGCACAGATAGCTTTTTGCAGGTGAAAGAGAACAATTTTTTCTCTCCCTCATTTAACTAGATAATAATCAGATTGACAGGATGCTGTCTGGAAAGTCTGATTTTACCGAGTAGAACAATAGCGGGAGTTTGAGTTGTAACGAAATGAACTTCAAAACTTGATTTGTTTAATATTCATAATTAATGAATTGCTTAAAACAGTCCTTTCCTCCCTCAAACAAGAAGTGTGATGGTTTTCAGCACTTCTAATACCAGTGCAGATTATTTCCCTTCTCTGTTACAGGGGTGTCAGGGTGCGGAGCCCAGGGTTGGTGTCCCCCATGGCTCAGAGTTCTGGCCTGTGAGACTTAGTGAAATGCCCTGCAAAGCCCTTTCTCCTGGCAGTGCCAGCCCCACATGGAGCAGCTGGAGTTTATCACTTGATAGAAGTGTTCGCATTTTTCTCCTTTAAAATTTATTTTGATTAAAAATGAGCCCCTTTGCAAAATTGAGTTTCAAGGGATCGTGTTTCTTTTGAGCTGCCTCTTGCTCTTGGAAATATTAAATGCTAATTTTAGAAGCAAAACAAAACCAAAAATTTGCTTTGCAGCTCCCTGAACATGTTTACTATTTCTCCCACCCTCTTCAAGCATTCAGCTGACCATCTCTAAGCAGAGGGCAGAGGTACATTCCTTCCAGAGAGGTCAAAACTGCTTCTCATTTTAAAACAAACTATTTTCAAACCATCTTTGTGTATGCATTCCTGTTTTGTAAATGTTTATACACCCGTGCAAAATAACTGCACTCCTGTAAATACTGAAATCTATGGGCACGCCACTAGAATCAATCACCAAACCATGTCAAGCAGCCTTTAGCTGGTCACTTGGATGTTCCTCTGAGATGAGATTAATGGTACAGCCTCATGAGATAGTCCCAGAAGGAGGGAGAAACTTTCCTTGCGTGTCTCTGGAGTGTGCCCATATTTTCCCCTTCCCAGAGTTGCTCCTTGTTTCCTGTATCCTGAACACAGCCCTGCCTTGAGCCATCCCTGTTTCCTCCTCTCCAATGAGCTAAAGGTGATGGGCTGAAATATTAGGTAGATCAGTGCTGAGGACCTTTCTGTGCTTACATTCCTGTATTTTCCCTTGCTGTACCTGTTTTCCTGTACAGAGCCACGGCATCACTGTGGAGTGTCATTCGTTACTGCACACTCATATAATCACAGAGTCATAGAATGGTTAGAGTTGTAAGGGACCTTAGAGATCATTGAGTCCCAACCCCCCTGCCCTGGGCAGGGAC
>BJBW01009989.1:671-40170 GCA_004320125.1 Scolopax mira
GTGGCACTTTACTTCACCTACTCTGCTCTGGAAGAGGAAATAGATCACAACAAGGACAACCCGGTCTTTGCTCCTCTGTATTTCCCTGGAGAGCTTCACCGGAGAGAAGCCTTGGCCAAAGACCTGAACTATTTCTATGGAGAAGACTGGAAAGAGAAGATCCAGTGTTCAGAGGCAACTCAGCACTATGTGGACAGAATCCATCATGTGGGACAGCACGAGCCAGAGCTGCTGGTGGCTCATGCTTACACACGCTACATGGGGGACCTCTCAGGTGGCCAAGTGCTGAAGAAGGTAGCCCAGAGGGCCCTGAAGTTGCCTAGTACCGAGGAAGGAATCCAATTCTACGTGTTTGACAACGTTTCCAACGCACAGAAGTTCAAGCAGCTCTACAGAGCAAGGATGAACGCTCTGGACTTGGACAAGACCACCAAGGACAGGATCGTGGAAGAGGCCAACCGAGCCTTCAGATTTAACATGCAGGTATGAAATCCCTTGAGCCCCTCTACCTGGTGCTGCTGCTTTTAGGTCTGGACCAGGTTAATTCAGTCAGGCTGCTCCTCCAGACCACTGGTTGGGGTCTGAGACCACCAAAGCCCCTCCATCTGGTGGGGCTGGGATTCTGGTTTGAATAACTCTTTCTCCAGAGGCATGGATGGGAACTCCTCCCATGCTGCAACCCCACAGCCAAGCCTTTGATTGGGGTGAAATGGAGATGACTTCACAAGATTCCCAGGGGCTGTGTGGCTCGGAAGCAGTGGGGGGGAGCAGAGCTCTCCCTCTGAGACAGCCTCAGACAGTTGGAGTGTGTTGCACCACGCTGGTTACAGCTCCTCTCCTGTCTCATGTCTGATATTGCCCAATGGCCAAAAATGTCTGTGGCCTCTTGTTCCCTCCCATAGTATTTGCCTTTCCCCTGACACAGTTGCCACTTGCCCCAAGGGGGATGAACATAGTCTTATCTACTGGATGGAAGCTTTAATCTGTGCCTGTAGTAGGTTGTTGTGATTTAAGCTGGACAGAAAGATGGTGGGATGTGGTTGGTGCCTTTGTTGGGATCCTCGTGGAAACCCCTGGCAGCAAAATTTGGGGGGTGTGACCAGGAGCAGTGACCCCAGAGAGGGTCTGCAGCAGGAGGGGAGGGCGCATTGCCTTGTACCCCCACCCCCAGCAGGGTGACACTGCGTCTGTCTCGCTCCTGGACCTGACTTGATGCTCTTGGAATGGGCTGTGCCCTCTCAGAGCCGTAGCACGGGCCAGATGTCACCGCAGGTCTCCCTGCCAGGCACTTCCCATGTGAGGGACACGCGCTGTGGCCGGGGGGGAGGCAGGGAAGGAGTGGGTCTCCAGATGGTTCTGGCTGAAAGCTGCTTGGCTCTGCCCACTTCACTCACTCACTGTGACCTCTTGCAGGTGTTTGATGAACTGGACAAGATTGGCAGGACACTGACTGAAGAAGCCCAAGATGGAGGCTTGCCAGTCCATGATGGAAAAGGAGACGTACGCAAGTGCCCCTACTACGCAGACCAACTAGGTGGGTGGTGGGCACGGACAGAGCTGTCACCCACCTGTGGCCCAAACCTGGCACCACTGACACTGCTTTCTGTGTTCTAGCAGGCAAGGTGGGACCCGGCTGTCCCTATCACGCCGCGGTGGCCCTGGCCAAGCAGCCCCTGGTGCAGCTGCTCCTGGCCACCTGTGTGGCCCTGGTGGCAGGAGCTGCCGCCTGGTACCTCCTGTGACGGGAAGAGCGACGTGGCTCCGGACGGTGGCGAGGGCAGAGGAGCACCCCGTCCTTCTTCAGAGCCTTCCCTGGCTGATGGTGGTGAGTTGATCCCAGGGTGGAAGAAAATAATAAAGGGGGATCCTGCGGGACTGGCAAAAAGACTCCTCTGCCCAGGCAGGGACAGCTTTTAAGGCTAGAGATGTCTTCTCCTCTGCTGGCCAAGGCTTCACCTGCTTGGCTTTTCATCTCCTTCCCCCGAGAAGTGGCTGGAGGGAGTTTCCTGCCTTGGGCTGCAACCAGGGACCATCATCAGCCTTTTCAGTGAAGAACAGGCTGTTTCCTGCCCTGAGAAACTGATGCTGCAGTTCCTGCTGCGGTGGGGGGGGGGCCATTACACAAAGGAGTGTCCCAGCCGTCGCAGTGGCCTGGGGACCACCACGTCCAACTGGTGTTGGAGGAAGGTCCCTGGGGAACGGGGACAGGACCAGGTGCGGAGGGATGAAGGTGACAAACGTGTACAGTGCAACCTTGGGGGTGTGGGTTGTTTTGGTTTATTTTTCTGAAGCCTGGACTGGAATAAAAAAAAAAAAAAAGCTGCAAAGCCCTGAGCACCTGCTGGGGGGATGAGCTGTGCCACGGCGGGGGGGGACGTGGGGAGGGGGATAATGGGGGCATAACTTGTCCCTGACTCACGGGTTCCTGGAGACACTCTCCCCTCACACCCCATCCTCTCCCTGCTGCCTCCCCTTAGGCTTCCCCTCGGCTCCTGTGGGGGGGGGACCCCACCCAACCCCTGCTCAAGGGACTTGGCCAGGCCTTGTCACAGCCTGGGGCTTTCCTGGTGAGGGGGGGGTGTGCTCCTGCTCTGCTGGGGGTGACCCCGGAGGCAGGGGGTGCTCCTGGGTTGGTAAGGGCAGCACCCCTCCCTCTGCCTTCCTCCAGACCAGTCGGGGGGGATGACTGGGACTCTTCTCCTCTTCAGCAGAGTTTTGGGGGTGCAAGGAAGCCCTAACTGCAGTTCAGGATGGGTGGGGAAAGCTCCTGTTGCCCCCCCAGGGCCTCTGCTGCCCGGGATTGGGCTGGGGAACCTGCTGATCTTATTCTGGTGCTTGATATCACAGTGCTCCCCCACCCACCCATGCCAGCCCTCCTCATCCTCACCCCACCCCTTCCTCCCTGGAGCTGGGGGGGGGGGGACAGAAAAAAGCACAAATTGTTCAGGTTCTGTTATTTTATTTACATAAAAACACTACTAGTGCCACAGTTCCACTTCTGAGCAAACAGCAGCTGCCTGGGCAGGCCTGGCTCTGTTTGCAGCCCTGTGTACTGAGACCCCCTGCTTGTCCCAGGGGTGGGGGGGCTGCAGGGCTGGGGGAGGCCAAAGGAGGGAGTAGGAACAGCCCCCGAGAGGCTGAAAAGTGGCTCCCACCTCCCCTTCCCCTCCTCTGTCCCTGCCCGCTTGCCCCCTTCCTTCTGCCCCACAGCAAGTGAGCTAAAAGTGAACCCCCTCCACCCACATGCAAGGAGGAGCCCCACAGGGGGCTGCAGGGGGGGCACCCACAGCCCCTGCTGGGCTGGGGAGGTGGCTCCGGAGCGGGTGGGGAGGGGTCTGGGCAGGGGTCTGCGCCGGAGCTGGGGCTGGGTACGAAATGTCTCTAATGTACAGCGCCGGGCAGCAGCCACATGCTGGATGCATTGGGGGTGGGGGTGTTTTTTTTTTTGGCTAACGGTTTGCCAGGTGGGCAAGAAACTGCCAGGGGCTTTCCTTCCCCCAAAGAGCCACAGCAGGGGCTGGGAGGGAGACGCATGCAGCTGGAGCAGCCGTGGCCACTGGGCTGGTGGCCACTCTGGCAGGACGGAGGTGCTGATCAAGGGTGCAGCGCTGCCCCCCCCCCCACACACACACACGGGGCTGAAGGCAGCTCGGCCTCTCCTGGGGAAGGGGCTTGCTCCACGCTGGGAACCACCCTGGAGCCCGGCCCACATGGCACTGCCCTCCCCTCTCCTCCTCAGGTGGCACTGGGCCCCTTCCTAAAAGTGCCACAGGGGCTCTGCTGCTCGGCTCCCCCTTCCTCTCCTGGGGGGGGGTCAGCTTCCCCCACCCTCACTTGCAGGGGGGCAGTGAGGGGTGGGCACCTCCAGCAGCTGCTGCTCCTCCCCAGCACTCCCACCCACCCTGAAGGGTAAGGGGGTGCAGAGTGTTGCCCCCCACACCCTCCCACTCCACCCCCCACTCTCCTGTGCGCTGCAGGGCAGCCCCACACACCATCTGGGGGCTGGGCCCCCCTCCCCTCTGCACCCACGGCAGCATCACCAATCCAGCCCTTCACAGCGAGGCCCGGAGCTCGGGGAAGGTGGGCGCAGCGGGAGGGAGGGGGACACACACACACACACACACAGACAGACACACACACGCACACACACACACACACAGAGCCCACCGGAGTGTTAAGCGGGAGAGTGTCGGGCAGGTGCAGACGAGGACGGCAGCGGGAGAAGGGCTGGTGTCATCCCCGTGGCCGGGGGGGCTCCCGGGGGGGCTGTTAGCACATGCGCTTGTAGGTGTAGATATAGGCCTTGCAGTTGGGACACGTGTGTGTCACGTCCTTGAAGTCATCGAAGAGGCAGGGGATGAGGCAGCAGCAGAGGTCACACCTGCAGCACGGGGAGAGAGGGGAAGTGGGGGTACAGGTTTGGGGGGGGTCCTGGGAACCACCTGTGACCCTGGGGCTGCGAAGGGCAGCAGAGAGCACCCTGCTCCTTGGGGTGAGCGCCTCGTTAGTGAGCAGAGCTGCACCTCAGGGGGGGAAGGGTGGAGGTGATGAGGCCTGACCTACCACTGTGGGGGGTAAGGGGCTGGGACAAGTGCCCCCTCCCCTCTGGCAGCCCCCACTGCTGCCAGCCCCCGGCTGCCAGCCCCCTGTGGTTCTCTGCTGAGCTGGGGGATCAACAGCAGGGTCTACAACCAGCCTTCAAAGGTGGCACCTTCCCCTGCCTTGTCAAGAGCCCAGGTCTTCAGACACCATCACCCCAAGAAACCATCTGCTGTCCCAGCAACACCTCAGCGCCGAGGTCCTCACCCTGCCCAACAGCTTGACCAAGGCCACTAGCATCAAGGCCACCAGGACCACCAAGGCTGAGCCACCACCATCCCTGTGGGGCTGTCGGCAGGCCCCAGCTCTGCTTGCCAGCACCTACCCCACGAAGCAGCAGAAGAAGCCAAGAAGGAAGCTCATGAGCCCAATCTCGTAGGTGATCTTGGTGGTGATGGCCTGCTGGCAGTGGGGACACACCGTCTGCACCGGGGCGCCCTGGAAGATCTCTCCCTGCAGCACCGTCACTGTGGTGGCAGCCCCTGATGGGACGAGCACCGTGGCCGTGTGGCCACCAGGAGAGGGGTAGTGGCCAGGTGCTGGGTAGTAGCCCATGGGGGGGTGAGGACCCGGGGGAGGGTAGTAACCTGCTGGGAATGAGAAACGTGCACAAGTGAAGGTCTTTGCATGCAGCAGGAGAGGCTGGGGGCTGCAGTCACACCACCACCTTGGCACGGCCTTGGGGCCAACCCCACTGTGCCCCCCCATAGCCCACCCTGAGGAGCCACCCTGCAAGCCCCAAATGGCAACCCCCTCCCCATTGTGTCCTCCCACGCCCCAGGGCCCCTCTCAGTACTCACCAGGGGGCACGTAGGGCCCAGAGCTGTCTGTGGGCATGTGGGGGGGCACGAACCCCGGCTGCGAGGGCGGCTCGTATGGGGGGGGCCCAAATTCAGGAGGGGGGATGGGAACCCCCTGGGGCTGTCCCACGACTGGGTTGACACCATCTGAAAGGAAACGTGGAGTCAGCAGAGGAGGAAGGAGGCTGCAGAGCTGGTGGGAGACGTTTGGCTGAGTGGTCTGGGGGTGTTCCCCAGGGAAAGGAGAGAGGACATGGAGTTGGGGGTGTCCTCCCCTTCCCCACACCTCATCCTCTGAGCCACAAGAAGCCCAAATTCACCCCACGTTCCCCACAGCAGCCAGCAGAGCCAGGCCATGAGCAAGGAGGGCTTTCTGCTCTCATTGCTGTCCCTGGGACTCCCACCACCCCAGAGGGGGATACGGTGACAGATGGCGCCAGGCACCTCCCCAGCGTGGCAGGGGCAGAGCTGTGCTCCCGGGGAAGCCACGCTCACCCTGCTCCTGCCCACCCAGCAATGTCACCCCCCGGAGCAGCCGGGACCCCCAATACCTGTCGCGGGGGGTGGGCCGTGCTTCTCTTCAATCAACGGCGCCGAGGGGCCTCCCGGGTAGGGCGGCGGAGGGTTGCTGGACATGGCTCAAGGTGGCCCTGCAAGGACAGAAGCCTTTAGGAGAGACACCAGCCTTTGGTTGCACCCAGGAACCCGCCCGGAGCTGCGTGGCACCTGGGCAAGGAGGTGGCAGGTAAACAGAGGGGGCTGGTGCCACCTCTACACTGGCCACAGCCCCCCCGGCCACAGCCCCCCCTCCATGGGCAGAAACAAGCCCCCAGAGCTGGACGGGCTTCAACCAAGTGAATCCAAGGTGTAACATCTTCCTCTGGCCCCGAGGCCCAGGCGTGGAGCGGGGCAGCTCATGGGGGCAGCACTGGAAGCTGCTCTGCCCAGCACCACGGGACCAAGGGGGGGGAAGAGCTGCCCACAGCCCCCCAGCTCCACCCAGCAGCAACAACTGACCCCCGAGGGGGTGGCAGGAGTCCCTGAGCCTGACACACAAACTGGGGGGTGTAGGGTACAACCCCCCCCAGAGAGCATCTTTAATTAAGGTAAGACCACCTTTTAACTGCTGGAGATATTATTTTGGCCCGGGGTAAAATTTACCTGTCCTTGGAGCAAGGAGCTCAGAGGCCTCGACAGAGCTGAGAACAACAATTCTTCTGAGGGGTTGGAAGCCGGTTTATCCCACCAAACCTGTGTGAAAGGAGACAGCAAGAGAGTCAAGAGGATGGAGAGGAGTCACTGCTGCAGCGCTGCCAACCACCCCCTGCCCCTGGTGCAGGTGTGGGGAGACCAGCTCTGGGCAGGAACCACCCCCCGGCCCTCTGTGCCCCCTCGATGGCCACCACAAAGCCACATGTCCTCGGCACGTGGAAAAACCCCACTGACACGCTCTGAACACCAAGGAAGCCCCCCAGCATCAAGAAACCTGTTATTATTTCCATGTTTAATCTGGCTCAATTATAACTGGTGGGACGTGACTGAATTGGGAAATACAAAGGAAAGGCCGTTCCCTCGCTGCTTGGGAAGGCTGCCATCAGGCATGGGACACGGTGACATTGCTGACAGAGCCCAGGGAGCAGGGCTAGAAGCTCCCCTTGGGATCTGAGCACCTATTTGACACCATCCCTCAACCCCCCCCATCCTTTGTCCCTGAAAGGCCAGGAGCAAATGTGGCCCTGCTTGTCCCGTTCCCCTTGGTGTCCTGCTCTCCTGAGGTCACCATGCTGCGAGGACGGGGCTTTCTCAGCCAGTCCCACTCCAGCACACAGGAAGGACAACCCATCCCTCCCTAACCTGCCTGGCTTCACTTTATTTCACTCCTATTTTTCTAACTCAGGGCTCTCTGCCCCCGAGCAGCCTCCTCCAGGTGGCAGGAAATCTAAATCAGGTCACAAATCTGCAGAGAAGCACCAGCACCCATTGCTGATCACCCCGAGATGAGCAAAACCTGGAGCAGTATAGGGTCTCCCCAGAATGTCCGAATTTAGTGACTAATATTTCTCCCTGGAGAGGAGGAGGAAAGACCTCCTCCCCGGAGGCCTTAAGCAGTTACAGACACACAGCTTCAAAGGTGGCTGGGGGTCGTCTTCCTCCTGATTTTCTCTCCAGTTTCTCCCTTTGGAACCAGGGGAAGGAGAAGCCCACCCGTGCAGTGGGCACGGCCGAGCCACCACGGGGGAGGGAGGAAGGCACCCGAAGTGCAGGGCACTGCAGAGCCCTCCTTCTCCTTCGCTGACCTACAAAGCTACAAATTGGGCCGCGCTCTTTTTAGCTTCGCCGGGGACGGAAAGAAAAGGAGGACTCGCTCTTCTGAAAGCAGCCAACCCAGGAGCCTCGGACCTTCCTGTCCCCGTGCCTGCAGGGCTCCTGGATGAGCCCAGCCCAACTGGAGCATCCTCAAGGCCTTACCTGGTGACACTGGCCTGTCATGGAGCTTTCCTTGCCCTCACAGGCCGGCTGAGCCCACAGCTTTTGTACCATGACAGCTCTCCCCCCGTTACCTCTCAGATGCTGACTTCCCAGCACGGAACATCTTTCAACACTCCCCAGCCTCTCTCCCCCCCACCCCATCATCAAAGCAGCTGGAGAGAGAAAAACCAGGAGACCAAGAGGAGGCGATCCCACCCACGTGCTCTACCAGCTGCTCCAGAAACACCCCTCAGGTGAAGGAACCACCACGGATCGAGGCAGTAATTAATCCTGACGCCTTGACCAGCCACGAGCGCGACGGGCAGTGGGTCTGGAGGCCACGCGTGCAGGAGGGATGCAGGAGGCTGCAGGGGCTGCAGGGCTGTTGTTCTGCTTGCAGTTGGCAGGCTCAGTCACTCTTAATGCAATACTCTGCTTATTAAGAGAGATCCGTAAAGAGCAAGACGTTGGCCACGTGCCCTCCCCGGGAGGAAAAGAAAGCCTGTTGCTTTTAAGCCTCTTAGAAGCTGTTTCTCCTCTTCTTTCTTTCATCTTAATGTGAGAAGCACAGAAACCACCCCAGCCCGTTTCTGCCCGAAAGCTCCCCTGGGGAGCTGGGGGCCACGGGGCTTCTCCTCCACCCTGGACAAGAGCTGCCCCAGGACATCACTCACCACCCTGGCCTGGATGACCCTGCAGTGTTGACTCTCAAAAGCAATGCAGCCGAAGCAAAGCAGCCCAGATGCACCCCTGCAAGGAAGCAGTTTCCCTGAGCCCAGAGGGTGTCCCCCACCAGGAGAGCCCTTCTGGGCTGAAGCAGGTAAAACTGGGAGGATCCAGCCTTTAAACAAAACCCGCAGCAGTATTTTGCATCAAATCCCCAGAATCCCATATAAAGGACCTCTCACTGCTGGTTGCTCCTGGTTTTACCCACCAGCTTTTGGTGAAGCTGATTTACTTTGCTCCCTCTTGTCTTGAGGAAACGAGCCTTCCCCTGCCCACGGCACCACCACAGAGGGATGGACCTGGAGTCCGGTGGGAGCTCACAGCAGAGACTTTGTGGCACACAGAGGACACCCCTGGGGGGGCCACGCTTTGCCCCAGGATCTCCAGCCACCCACATCTCCTGCCAGCACATTGCAAAGCTGTCCCACGTTAACCACTGCATTTCCCTGTCATGAAAACAGCTTAGGTCAAACATGGGAAGAAACATTCCCAAAGATGGTAGAAACTGCATCCACACTAAGACTTACTGGAATAAGTAACCATGCTCGCAGACCAGTTGGAACACTTAAGGGAAAAATAAAGAGCTTTACAAAAAAATTTAAGCTGAGTTTACCAGGCTTAAGTTCAAGATCTGATGGAACCAGCAATGTCCAGTGCAGGTCCTTTGGGAACAAGGACCATAAGATGCAAAAGGAGTTGGTTTCCAGTAAAAGGACAGACAGAGGAGATGCTATTTCCAACTAAAAATCTGGATTAGTTCATCTTAACTGGAAGAACAGCTTTTACTGGCTCCTCTACTTTAAACTAACAACAGAAGATGAACCCCCCACGCCATTGTTAAAAGCAGGAGACAAGCAAAAGGCCCCCATGGGCTGACAGCAGGGCAAATGGAGCAGAACAAGGGTCAGAGGACAGAAAGGACCCACTGGATCAGGATTTCCCTCTCTGGGGACCCCAACACCTCCCTTCACGTGTCACCCATGATGCCATGCTCTCTGGCACGTGCTGCTGCTGCAGGGACAGCACAAAAACCATGGCTGGTCTCGCTGCTCCATCGAGATTCACCTCCCAGTGAATCCCTGGTCCTCCCTCTCCTACCATCTCGGAGCTTGTGGCCTTTATGGGTGGCTCGGATTCAGTATGGACACAAGGGACTAAACCACAGCTGCGTGGGGGGCTTTGCACAGGCTGGGCTGGAGATTTGCTAAAGGAAACAAAAGAGAAAAGCTCCGGATTCCCACCACTCCCGTTAGCCCTGCTGGGGCACAGCAGGGTGACAGGCACAACCAGGAGAGCTCGACTCCATCACAGCCCCAGGGACAGAAAGGGCTTCACTCCAGCTGTGGCTTCAATCCCTGTGTCCCTCCTGGCTGGCTTTGTGCTCCTTGGTCCACCCAGGGTCTCTCTTCAGGCAGCTTCTGGGCAAAGAGGAGAATGAACAGCAGGTCTCTGGATCCCACCAGATCATGGCGTAGCTCCCAACCCTGAGAGGTCTGTCTGAGGTCTCTCCCCAGCAGTGAGTGGAGCCAAAGAGCCGTCAGGACAGTACACAGTGTATGGAAACACAAGGCTTTCTAATCCACCTCCTTCCCAAGCTCAGCAACCCTGGCTCTACTTAATTAGGGATCGATATCCCAAAGCCCATAGTTCCCATTACACATCCAAAAGTGGTGACCACAAAGCTCTTCCAGCAACGCTGAGAGGAGCTGATGTGTCAGGGGGATCCAGTGCTCCCCGCTGGCTGTATTTCCCTCTGCTACATCACACGGGACCACTGCAGAAACAGTTTGGGATTCATGGCAAGAGGAAGGGTCTCCCATCCAAGCTGCTCTCCAAACAGATACAGTGGGCATCACTCCTCAAAAACACCACAGCACCAGACCAGCTCCAAGCTGAACATCTGCTAACACACCATAAACCAGAGAATGCCACGAAGAGGAGAGTCACAGATAATTCCTGCAATGCTCGGAGATCCAAAAATTTGGTCCATTAAGGCCGTTCTTCCCAGGCAGCCGCCGGGTGCTGTTCAGGCTGCTTCCTCCCGGACGAAATCACCGAGGGTGAGACAAATCCAAGAAGGATGGAGCTGGTTGCTGGCAAGTCTAACTCACGTGCGAGCCCTGCTGGTGCAGCACTGGCCCCGTGCAGCCCTGAGGAAGCCTTGCAGCACAGCTGGGATCTGCTCCCACCGGCAGGAACACGGCCCCCGGCGTCCTCGCTCCCTCTGGGTGCGTAACCGGAGACCCGCAGCGATCAGGCTTGGCTTTGACCACACGATGTATATAAATGCATCTTTAAAAGCATGGTCAAGAGCTCTGAAGAAGCTGAAGAAGCACAAAAGGCAGATGAGACGCCGGTCAAATGTCATTTGGCCAAAAACCCCCTTTAAAAGGGCTTTAAGGGTAGCAAGAAGGGATTGAAGTGAGCAGGGCTGGAGGAGGGATGGACGGAGCCGTGCCCTGACCCTGGCAATCACAACGGCCCTGCACTTCTGAGCAACATCTCTAAAGTCCAGCCTGGACCTGCTCGTCCCACCAGTGCCACAAAGCACACCAGGGATGCTGCCCTCTCCACGCACACGCTGGCTCCCAAACTCCCACACAGCTTGCAGGGACATGGCTCAAAGCACCACACACAATCCACAGACAGCTCTTACCTCAAAAGGAAAGATGGCAAAAATCCCTGCTGAAAAAGCTGTATCAGTTGGTACTTCTGCCTGCTTTTTAGGGGGAACGAAAAAGAGATGTTTTTCCCTGCAAGGAAGCCAAACTTCTGCCTCAGCCTTGCCTCTTCCTATGCACATTTGCTGCCTCCAGCCAGCACAGCATCCCCCCAGAGCCACGAGGGAAGGAATAAAGAGCAGACAGAGCTGCAGTCTCCTTTAGAAAAAGGATGCCCTGGCCATCCTAGAAAAAGGATGACCAGGTGGGGTGTACCCCTCTCCTTTATCCCGCTGCTAACCCCAGGAGCACCCCCTCAACTCATCATCCTGGTCCTGGGCAAGGCAGCAAGAGGGCGCATGCCTCCACCACCCTCGAGCAGATGGAAACCCAAGTTAAGGACTAACAAAAAGATCTGTTCTCTTTTTCCCGAGTGGCTCAGCCACATTTCCCCAAATGCAAAGCCAGGGAGCACAAACCCACCCTGCAGAGTCAGAACGAGCAGATTCCTCCACACTCTTCTGCAGGCAGGTTCCTGCTGCTTCCAGGAGGATCAGGCTCTTCCTCCGGCACGGGGACACGGAGCTCTGGCTGGCAAAGCAGGACAGAAACAGTCCTTCGACACAAAGGACTGCCCCAGGAGAAGGTTATTCACCGTCCGATCCAGCTACGGCAGAGGGGCACAGCTCCCCACTCTGCTCTGCAGCGTGTCAATCTCTGGAGGAGCATCCTTGTTGCAGTCATTTACCCCAGGGCCTTGGCCATGTTGTCTGTGTGCCACCATAACCCAGGAGGCAAATCAACTAAGAGCAGGATCCTCTCTGGAAGCCAGGTGCTGTCTCCAGGGTATTAAATCCAAAGCACAATCAGATAATCTCCACGACGCAGCCCAGGCTCAGCCGTCCTCAGCCAGAGATTCAAATCACTGCTTCGTGCAGCAGCTCTCTGGGGGTATCAGGAAAAGTGGACACAAAATCCCCCCTGCTTAAGACAAGGCTGGTTTATCTGCAACACCCACAAAGGGTTACGTGCGGGAGGAGCGTCTGTCAGGACCTGCTGCTGCCTCTGGGATTCTCTCCAGATGGGCTGACCAAGTGCTCGCTGACACAGCTTGGATAGGACCTGGTAAAACCTGAATATTTAAAGAAAAATCAGCCGAAATGAAAGGGACAAACTGGGGTAGCTCTTTGCTCTGTGCTGCAGCACCCAGCCGTGGGAAGCATCACGCCTCTGGCAGAGCTCATGGTGATGGTGGTGACATCCCACAAGAGCCAAGAGGGGCTGGAAGGGAGCCTGTGAGCTGCCAGCCAGGAGAGTCCCACACTTCAAAACTGAACCCTTACAAATTTAGGGAAGGCTCAGACGTGCCCAGAGCACTCTGGACCACCGGGGCACCTGAACTCAGCCCCCAAAAGACAGTTTTCTGAACACGGAGCAGGCTGCTGCTGGCCCTGGAAAACACACTCCTGATCACACCTCACCAGCTGGTGACCCACCCTGAGGAGAGAAGACAGACTACAGGAGGATGCAAAGATGTGACTGAAAAAAAAAAACCTAAGTTGAGTTCCTCTGCACTTTAGCAATCTGCTCCAGAGAGACTTGGATGAGAAAAGGAGGGTGCCACAAGCCAGATTTCTGGGGAACCAGAGAGCTTTTCCGTGAGACTTTCACTGAAGTTCACAAACAGCCAAAGCTGACACTTGATAACATCCATGGGAAAGCACCCAGAGATAGCAGCAGCTGCTGCCCAGAGTCCTGTGCATCTACTTAATGTTTCCCCCGAGAGAATAAATGCTGCATTACATCATCCACTTGATATCTAGTTAATTATGTTAATAAATAACATAGGTCTGTAATAATGTAGAGCAACTAAACCCAAGCTCTGCTCCAACGCTGGTGTTCTAGCATAACTCCAAACTTAACTGTGCACCAAGATGAGTTGTTCATTTAAACAAACTAAAAAAAACCCCAAAACCCAGCTCAAGAAGCTTCACAGCAAGAAGAGGTCCCACAGAGATGGGGCAGAAGCTCTGCAGTTGCTGGCATTAAAGACATCCCTGTACTCCCTCATTCTATAGAAATTTTTGAGAGAAAGTCAAATAATACAGCTCCATCGTTGCTGAATCAAACTGATTAGATGCGTGGCTTCCATTAAATAACAGAAGCTCCAAGGGAGGAGGAAATTCGAGCCATAGAGGATCAGCACTTTTGGGGAGACGTAGCCACGTTTCAGTTTCAGAATTAATCAGAGCTCAAGAGCCGATTCAGAATTCCCTTGCAGATTCTGCCACACAATGAAATGATTTCGAATACGTTGGTGGCGATTCCAGATCCTTTTTCCTTCCAAGTGATAGACAAAACTGGTCGTGGTACTGATGTTTTCGTACCTAAAGCACAGCACCAGCCTGCTGTAGGACCAGCTCCAGGCTCCAACACCATTAGCATTTCCCAACCATCCTCCCAGTCAGCCCTGTCTTGGCGCCAGAGAAGCTGCTGACATTTAGATTTAACAGGTACAGTGTCACCTTGCTTTGTTTCTTTTTTTTTTTCTAGCCCATTTCCATATCAGGACCCCTCTCGGGGTGGCCCATGGCTAGCGTGGGGCTTGCTCATCCCACAGCAGTTTGACAGGAGGAGGGCACCCTGCAACCCCCTGCTCATCTGGGCAGCTCAAAGGCAGATGGCAGTGTCCCAGCTCACAGAGGGGTGATGCCCCAGGTTAATCATCAGCCACGGAGGGTGCCCAGTGCTGGGACATCTCCAGCAGCACCGTGGTGGCTCAGAAGGAGCACTGGGACACACACGGCTCCTGTTGGTCCCATTTCTCCCTCCAGTTCCAGCCAGCCTGGGCTAGTCTGCACTGACTTCCCGGGCCAGCGAAGTCATTTTTACCAAAGCATTTCATGACTTTGGTTTCAAGTTCCTGCCAACTCCTTGGTAACCCCTTCCCCAAAACTCTACCGCTTTCTGCTGAACAAAGCCACATAATGAGCTGCCACATATCTGGCCCTCAGATCACCCCAAAAGCTGTTTCCCCATGAGCCTAATTTGCTACTACTGCTTGCTTGGAGGCAACACACAGCAGTCCTGCCAGGGGAGATAAGGAGGACGTGCAAAGCCATATCGTGAGCCTGCCTCACTTAAACATAAGCAGATCTGAGAAGAACATTGACCAAGATACAAATCAGCCGGCCAAGTTCAGCAAGATCTGCAATTGGGCATGCAGAGCTTTGAAAAGCAAAGGAAGAAAGATGATGTCCTCATACCTCTGCAGGCCACAGCTCCAGGCACCAGCCTAGTTTTGGCACGAGTGGGACATCACCTGGAGACTAGCAGCGACTCCACAACCACAGATGAAGCAAGCAGAAGACCTCTCGCTGAAAATCTAGACACTGTAGCTGGATTCAAAGCAGCCCCAATACACAGCAACACACCTCAAGTCCCTGCTCCAAGCTTTTCTAAAGCCTTCCTCTGCCTCTCTGTCCAGGCAACATCTCACCACTCTACTGCTGAACCACAAGCATCGCTGGTCAGAGGGTTTCAAACAGTCCTATGGCTGGGTCACTGCTCTCACAGCAGGAGATGAGACTGAGATGGGTGACAATTCAAGTGCATAATACCAAGATGTCCTCAGGGCAGGTAAATAGCTCAGCTGCTCTGGAAGATGCAGGACTGAAATCCTCTCTTGAGCCCAACAGAGACACAGCAGCTCCCACCAGATACCAAACAAACTAGGAATGGTTCTCTCATCAGAATAGCCCATTGGCAGCTCAAATCTGAACTCCCACCATGTTAATGCTTCCTGAACTGGGACACCCAAGAGGGAGTCTGAAACCCTGAGCGTGGCAAAAGTATTGACACCTGTAGCTGGAAGCCACGAACTCTGGGGGAACGGGCAAATAGATGACATCTCAGTGGAAGAGCTAAACCAGCCCAGAAGAAAAGCTGATTTTTCAACAGCAATGGAAACGGTCTCTAGACCCAGCTTCACTCTCTCTCAAAGACTACGTGAAGATTTTGGAGGGGCTGAACGGTCACAGAGAGCCAGTGGCGAGAGTAAATTGAGCCTTCAGCACACACCCACATCTGTGACCACGTCCTTAGATACCATAAGGCAGAATAAAGACACTAAGTTAATTGGAAGACAAACAGAACATGCCTTTAAGAAAAGGACCCTTGAGGACCACAAAAGCCATCCCAGGTCAGAGAGTCAAAGCAGCAGAGGTACAGCACTGGCTTTGGCCCATGGTTTCCTCCCAAAATGATGCTGTGTTGAATCCCAGGGATTCCTATGCCTCTCTTCAAAGGGTGGCCTGCTACATGTTTGGAAGAAAAATCAATAAAATTCAACAATGACTGATTTTTCAATCATCACCAGCCAGCAATCTAATCTCAAATTAACAGCACGACCCCAAATACAGATAATGCATCTGTAATTTAAGATATCTGCTGTTGATGGATCGTGAGTGGATTATACAGCTGCAGTGAGCAGGGCTGCCTACATCACAACGACTAATTTATTCTCAGAAAGGCTAATTTAATCTGGCAGTGAATGTTCTCAAAGCCTCCTTGCACAGAACAGCTTTTCTCTTGGTTGGCTTAACAACAATACAGCATATCCAAAAACGTGGAGGGATGCTAAGGAAGAACACTGCCCTTGTGTTTTGAGTCCTCTAGTACTTTTGTCTGAGAAATTTCTCCTGGTAACCACAGACTTTGAGAAAACATAGAGTGCCTCTGTTTTTTTAAGAAGCCAACTGTGTTTTCAAGGGAAAATACACAACTCATGCTACTTCCCCTTGCACACAACGATGCCTTGACAGAAAGAGCTCTGCTTTTAGTAAAATTAAAACCAAGCAAAGATTGTTTCATATTAAGACACCACGTTCACTTCCAACTACCCATCTGCACAGGGACAGTGGCAGACAGCACACCTGTACTACCCGAGACAAAGGTGATTGTCCCCAGCCCACACTACAGAACCATCCCTTGGAATTAGAGGGACTAAAATGAGGGGGTTTTAAAGCATTAAAATAGAATCCGAACCAGGATAACCCTCCACACTCTGAGGAGTGTCACCACCATCCCACTGCAAAACAGAAGAATTCTTGAACATTAGAAGTTCCATCTCAACATGAGGAGGAACTTCTTTCCTGGGAGGGTGGCAGAGCCCGAAGAGGCTGCCCAGAGAGGTGGTAGAGTCTCCATCTCTGGAGACATTCAAACCCCACCTGGACACGTTCCTGTGCAACCTGCTCTGGGTTGACCTCTCTGGCAGGGGGTTGGACTGGATGATCTCCAGAGGGGCCTTCCAACCCCATATCATTCTGTGAAAGCTGGTGCTGTGCAAGAATCACAGCCTGGATCACGTCCTTTGGTACAAGGGCAAGAACATGCCTCAGATGACATCCAGCAATTTAGGATGATTCAGTAATTTGGGAAAAAGGCAAAAATTGGAGGGAAGCAGAGCATTAAGACAGGCCAGAGCAGGAAAAAAAAAAAACCCCAAACAACAACGCTCCCGTTGTTCCTATCTGTCAGGAACTGCTGTCCCAAGAATAGCCTATTCAGAAACCAGGAAACTCAGAGAGCAGCAGGGAAGGGCTGAGTCATGGCCACTTGAAAAAAAAACCACAACAAAAAAACACAACAAAACAACCCAAAAGGGAAGGAGAGAAAACATGGCCAGCAGCTGTTCTGGGTCTTGGAGATATGAACAAGCCAATCCAGAAGATATTCACCAATCTTTATTTTTCAAAACTCTGCAAATACCTGGTACTGCCACAAAAAGCAGTCCCTCTGCTCCCGGGAGGCAAATTTAGCTCTGGCTGAATCAGGCAAGAGTTGGTGGAGCTTCCTGGCACCAGCCTCTCGACGCAACACCCCCTCACCCGGGTGTTTCTACCCTGAATTTTTGCCTTTATTTGTGCCTCTACAGCATTAGCACCCCAATATCACAAAGACTTACAGGCTGGACAAATGCTTTCCATGCCAGGGGTGCTATCAGCAGAGGGTGAGGAGCCCTCTCCCATACCCACGCTGGAAGAGCACAAGGTAAAGCAAGACTTGGATGGGTTTCTTCTGACTCTGTAGGAACAGCCGAGCAGAAGACAAGTGCTCCCATCTCACACCAGCCTCAGCGCTGCCCATCTGGTCCCCAGGAAGACCAGGCTACAGTTAAGTTTTGCTCAAGTCTTTCCACGTGACACTCTTTGTTCCGTGACCTAATTGAAATCAATTTTACAATAATTCTCCCCGAGACAGTAATCTTATTCACTCACCCATAATCTAAAAGATTATACCTGCTCTCCAGCTGTGGGGCTCTGGGAGGAAGCACAAGGGATTTCTGAACAATGAAGGCTTATATTTAATACAATTCCTCAGCTGCCCCTTGCAAACTAGGGAGGGGACTGTATCCTTTCAATCAAATAGCCATGCTTTAAAACGTGTTTGGGGGGAAAAAACCCAAACGCCTTCAATTCATTTTATCTTGCACTATGAGGTTCTGTGAGATTAAAGATGCAAAGGTAAGAAGCAGGAAGACCCTCTGAGTCCATCCCTGCAGAGAGTGGACTGATTGTGTCTGCTGTCCCCAGACTCTAGCAGATAACATGTGTGACCATGCCTCGGCCACCACGTCTTGTCTCGGTAAAAGATTTAATTGACAGGGCTTCTTCTGTAAAGAAACATGCAAAATTTTGAGACATCAGTGCTCACAATACCAATACTGGCTGAAACCTGGAGCGATGCGGGAAGCTTACTGCATCTACACAGCCCAACAGCAAGAGTGAGCAACCCTTTGTGCTCTTCCTTTTTACATCTGGAAAGTTGTTTTAGTCTGAGAGTGGGCTGAAGTTTTGTTTTGGGTTTTTTTTTCAGGGAGCTAGTATAAACCATGGGGAGCTCAGAAAGCTTAACTTACCCCGCAGCAGCACTCGAAGAGCCTCTTACTGCAGCCCACACAGGTCCTCAAGCCTCCCACCGCCAGTCCCAGGCAGGGCAGGGGAATACACCCTGCAGAAAGGCAGCTCCCACACACCCAACCTTGTCCCAGCACCGGGACCTGCTGGGGTAACGACAGCACAAGGCCTTCACACTCAGACCCAGCCTTGACACTAACTCCCACACCAGGAGCTCAAGGAAAGTGTCTCACGGTTCAGATCGCAAGTAAAATTCTTTTTTTCCGTGACCACACAATGCACCAAGTAAATAAAGATGAAGTACAGCCACAGCACGGGGTGGGCATGTGATGGATACAAAATTTACGATTCATGGAATCATGGAATTGTCAGAGTTGGAAGGGACCTCTAGAGATCATCTAGTCCAACTCCCCTGCTAAAGCAGGAATGCCCAGAGCACATCACTCAGGACGGCATCCAGGCAGGTCTTGAAGATCTCCAGAGGAGGGGACTCCACGACCTCCCTGGGCAGCCTCTTCCAGGGCTCTGGCACCCTCACCCCAAAGAAGTTTTTCCTCATATTTGAATAGAACTTCCCATGTTCCAGCTTGAGCCCGTTGATTGTAAGAGAGAAAGCAAGATGAACAGTAAAGTGTGTGAACTCAAAGTAAGAATGTTCCTTCCAAAAACACGTCTTCCAAAACTGTTCACAGGTAGCCAGCCTGCTAGGGCAAGGTAGAGAAGATTCTCCTTCCAAATGACAAGGTTGGGTATGAAAGAATGGCTGGAGACACAGGTGATAGGGAATGCCTACCCGCACACTGGTTCAGGGCAGAGGGACCACTGTCTCAGCACAAAGGCTTTCTCTTTAGAATTAAATAAATTCTAAATTCTTATAGATGAAATAAGAATTAAATTCTTAAATTCTCTTACGGATAAAGAGAACCGGGCATTATTCCCTTTTCTTAATGCATAAAGTACGTAAAGGAAACATAATTATTACTAATGTCTGACTAATCACAATAGGTCATAGAGAAATATATTACTTAATTTGGACAGAAAGCCCCAGCTCATTTCTTCATGCTTTGATCATCTCAAGTTCCATCACACCAAGAGGTACGAAGTCGAACACACATGGCCAGCAGCTGCTCTTCACAATTCCTAAGTGGAATTTTTGGGCTACGTCTTGTCTTTTCTCACTCTAAACTCAAGCCTGAGTTCTCATTCTAAACTTCAGACCAAAAATGGATGCACCAAAGTGAGGCCTTTTGCAGGAAATGTGCAGCGTGAAGCTGCTTCCTTCCTACCTCCATCCTCTACCCAAATCTCTGACCAGCACAGACCTGCTGCACTCCCTGGGCCCTCAAACCACCACAAATACAACAAATTTTAGACTGCAGCTACGAGGCAGCAACGAATGAATGAGCCCAAAGCAAAAGTGTAACAACAGCCAAGCGTTTCCCCGAGCGTTTCATGCCAGAAGTAAAAACTGCGCTCCCCCCGACTCAGAGACTTCATACCACTGAGAAAATGGATTGTGGGTTCCTCCGGTCTCTGTTCTCATTGTGTTCCCTTTGGTGAGAGGAGAAGACACGGCCTTTGCAGAGCAGGCAGAGATCTGACACTGCTGATGAAACTCGCACTGCTCCTCCGCAGTTGCCAGACAGACGCCGGGTGCCAATCGGGAACAAGAGGAAAGCAGCAAGGTGAACATCACATGCCAAGGCAGAAGTTGCTCAGCGTGTGGTTTTTTGAAGGAAAAAATGGTACATACACATCTGTGTTTGCAAACCTGTGCCTTGCTCCGAAACCTTCAGGAGTGGCAATTGCTTTCAGGCTTAGAGGACTCTGCCTGGGTAACAGATGCAAAATCAGGTCTTGGAAGTAAAACCAACTGAAAACGTCCAACAATTTGCAGAACAACTGAAGTTCCCACCACAAACCACCACTTTCAGTGTATCAGGGAGAAGTACTGTAGAATTAAAATCTTTCCTTTTAGAACATCATTGCCTGCTACAGAGAGTCGTGAGGTCTATCAGCGTCTATTTGTTGTTTCCCAACCCTTCTGCCCTCCCTGTTTCCAGCAGCTTTGCACAGGCCAGCCTGGGACAACATCTTCTCATGGCAGCTTGATGAGAAGCTGGCATACCTGTCTAGGAGCTCAAAGGTATATTCAGTCCTGCTGCCTTCATTAATATTATGTATTATAATCTCTGTATTATGCAAATACTATCTCACAGAATCACGGAATGATAAGGGGTTGGAAGGGACCTCTGGAGATCATCTAGTCCAACCCCCCTGCCAAAGCATTTCCTCCTTGTCTCACCCAGCAGCCATCAATCTTTTCATTGGCTGGGTGCAAAAATGTCAATGTAAAGTAAATGTGAGCCTGCAGACAGAAAAACTATCACAGTACCCACGGCACATTTGGCACATGTACCAGAAAAAGCAATGCACAGCCCCGTTGCAGACCCTACAAAAAAAAACTATTAAAAAGAGTTTTAAACAAACTTAAGCTTCTTTCAGTCTAGGATATTCTCTCCTGATTAAAGCAATTATAAGAAATCAAACGTAGGGCTTTACAACGGCATCGCAAACAGACATAGAACACCTAATTTCATACTGCTCTTTGCCCACAAGCAAGAAAGTGGTCTTGGATCCAGAGCAGATACTAGAAGTCTGTTTGTCTCCTTCCAAAACCACTCATCCTCATACTGGAAGATCTCTGCATCAACCACATTCTTTAAATGCAAGTATTTATCTGCTAACTTCACTCTGAAGGGGACGAAAAGCTACTTTTTTACATAGTAAAGTTACTTTCATTCCTTCTCTCGTTATGTTAGTGAGCAGCACCAGCCCTGGGAACGCTTCTGCAGATGACAGCACTGTGCCAAGGATCCAAAACCCCTGGAAACACATCCTGTGTGTGGATGTGGTGGTCCCCAGGGTCTGGCCCCTGGCTGAATGCCTTTCAGCTACAGGAGCGTGTTAGCTGTGCTCCCAGAGCACATCTGCCAGTTGTGCTCCATCCAGGAGGAAGGCTTTGCATCCCTGCATGATTTCCCATAAGCAGAAAGCATGGCTGATTAGGGAGGGAGTGAGCTTTAAAAACACGCTTGTAAACCAAAACAAGGCGCTGACGGAGACACCTTCCCTCCTTTCATAACCGCAGCTAAAACAGAGCTCCAACTGGAATAGAAACACGAGGAACAGAATTTCAGAACTGAATTTCAGGTGCAGGACCTGTTGAGGGAACACAAGAAGAAACTCAGCACCGTCTTCCATGTTCTTAGGAAGGGCTCAGGATGTGAAGAAGCAGCTCCCTCTCCACTAACTGTCCTAGTCACACCTGTGGCAAGATCTGAGATTGTCCAAGGGGAGACTTCATTGCCCTCGACAACTACCTGAAAGGAGGTTGTAGAAAGGTGGGGGTTGGCTCCTTCTCCCAAGTGAATAATGACAGGAGCAGAGGAAATGGTATGAAATTGGGGCAGGGGAGGTTTAGATTAGATATTAAGAAGAATTACTTTACTGAGAGGGTGGTCAGGCGCTGGGACAGCCTGCCCAGGGAGGTGGTGGAGTCACCATCCCTGGAGGTATTTAAGAAACATGTAGACATGGCACTTCAGGGCATGCTCTAGTGCCTGAGATTGTTGGGTTGGGGTTTTTTAATGTGTGTATGGTTGGACTCCATAATCTCAAAGGTCCCTTCCAACCATGAAGATTCTGTGTTCTTCTGGTATTCAGCATACAAACACCCCCTCTCCCAGCCCATCCCTCAGCACAGCCCCGAGCAGAGGCAGCCACTGCAGCCCCACAACAGCAGCTGGGGAGGACTGAGCCACACCACTAGACAGTCTCGTACCAGCTCCTGAAGTCATTGCTTCCCTACCCATTCCTTCCTCACATCACGCCCAAGGAGAAGGGAGCCAGTACCTGGCTAAACCTGGGGCACGTGGACATCATTACATTAAACAGAGAAGCCTTCTGCAAATGGAAATTTTCAGCCTGGTGCTTTCCACCCTGCTTGTTTAGTTCCTAAAAATGAATGAATGAATGAATGACATACTGTGGTTATATCTTACACTACCTAATACTCACTCTGGTTTCCCCTACTCTGGTTTCCCCTGCTGAAAGTCCAGCCACACACTCTGGAAAGCAGAAGGGCCCCTGCTGAAATGAAAGCCCCATTTCAGGCACATTGGTTGAAAGGGAACAAACAGGAGGGTATCTTGCATATGCACAAAGCCTTTCTCAGTAAGTTTTACATACAGCCCCAAACCACTATAATTACCATTTAAAACATTTCTATTTAAAAATCATTGTGCCTGACCTAGTCTACCACCTGATATTTTAGGCTCAGCCTGGAACGTGACAGCAGCCAGTCCCCTCACCAGTTCTCGCTGGTGCACAGAGACTGTCTCAGAACGACTTTTCCAGTGACACCTTGGGCCAAGGGGCACACACCTATGCTTGCAGCGACTTGGAGAAGTTTAACCTTGAGTGTGACTCCTGCAGACGACCCAGAGGATGCCAGCACAGCAGTGTCCACCCCAGCATGCCCACTCCTACTCCCCCACAAGGCCCTGGAGCTCTTCCTCAGGTCCCAACTCCCACCCTTCCATTTAGCAGCAATCACAAACCCCTGTGCTTTTCACAAAGCAGCTGAATGCTGCCTTAACAGCTTCCACCCTCTCCCCTTGGAGAGGCAGAACCAAGATCTCACTTAAAGACCTCCCAGCCTCCCACGAACATTTATTCATTGATATTTGTTGTAGTGCTAGCTGAATGACCTCACCACCTTTCTTACTGCCAATGGACAAGATTATCCCAAACATTGCCCCCATCATCATCATCATCATCATCGTTTCTCTTTTGGCATCTTTCAGCTCCTCTAAAATGAGCTCACTATTCCTGAGAGCAGAACAGGCAGTTCCAGCACAAGATCATCTCTCCCAAGCAGGGGTGACTGGAAAGGCACACATTTGTACCTCGGCCTGGCTCCCTCTCTCCGGGTAGGGGATCGTATTAGCAATTCTCACAGCTGTGCCCTGCTGGCAGTTCCCAGCCGCCCTCTCCGCGGGCCGGAGCGCTCTCCTTACACCGGAAAGTCTTTCCCCAAGTACATGACCTCGCTTTCCATCCGATTAAATTTCACCCCAGCGCCCGCTCCTCCAGCCCTCCCCGACCCTCCCGCCTCAACCCTTCCCTGCGCTGCTGAGGGTACAAAAGCTGAAGCTTTCTAAGCTTTTACCAGCCCTTCCTGGCCTCTGCGGACAGCCCGGGGCTGCCTCCCCCTCTCCCCGGCCCACATCACCCTCCATTCCATACCTCTTCTCTCCGCAGCAAACGCACCAGCCCCCTACACCTTCCCTCTGCCCGGAGAAGCGAGGTCGTCCCTCAAGGAGTTAACCGAGGATTTATTTCCATCCTTTTTTTCTTTTTTTTTTTTTTTTTCTTAACGGCAGTGGATAGTGCTGGACTTCTCCGACGTTTCGCCCGCTGCGCTCAGCGTCCCCACACCTCCGGCAGCGGCCTGCCCGGGGCTAAGGGGGCACCGGCCCCGCCGGGCTCCTCTCCCTCTCTCCCTCCTTCCCCGCCGCATCCCCTCGCCGGTGCCCAGCGCCCGACCCCCTCCTCGGCCTCCCGAAGAGGCACCTACCGCCTGGCGGCTCCCGGTGACGGCTCCGGCACCTGCCGGCTCCGGGGCGGGGCGAGGCGGGGCGGGCGGTGCTGCGGCGGGGCGGGCCTGGGCCGCGCTCTCCCAGCTGGGGGCCGGGGCCTGCGGCTTGCTCCCCCTGACCAGGCCGCGGCCTGTACTCCCTCGCCGGGCCGCTACAAGCCGGGCCGGGGCCTCTTTCTCCGCCGGGTCCGGGGCCCGCTTCCCCCCCGCCGAGCCGCACCGGGCAGGGTCCGGGGCCTGGTTCCCCCCGGCCGGGCCTTGCTAGTCCGCGTCCGGGGTCTGCTCCCCCCGGCTGGGGCCGAGGTCTTGCCAGGCCGGGTCCTGGGCCTGCTCCCCACCGCCGGGCCGGGGCCTTGCCAGGCCGCGGGCCTGCCCCCCTCCCCGCCCCGGGCTGCCGCGGAAGGGACTGGTGCAGAACCCCGGGGCCATCTCCCAGTAACGTCCCCTGTGACCTCAGCCCACCCCCCCCCGCCCAGTGTCCCCGGCCCAGGGTGCCCCTGGGGGGGCCCAAAGGCAGCATGAGTGTCACCGTCACGCTGGCCGAGTTGGCAGACCTGGCCTTCGGTATGGCCAATGGCGGCAACCCCCAGGTCAGTGCCTTCCGCATCCTCCTGCGGGGCCTCCTGGAACACATCTGCCCGCAGGAGGCCATGGCACAGGTTGGGGAGAACGAGAGGGGTCTCTCAGAGCCCACCACTCGTGTGGGCAGGGGGAAGCCCTCCTCCCTCCATCAGCAGAGGCGGCCATGGCAGGGGAGGGCAGAGGGGCAGCCCAGCCACCCCAGCAGGCACCCGGGCACCACAGAACTGCCTGCCCTGGGCAGGCTGGCCGCTGAGGAGTGGCAAATGGTGCAGCTGAAGAAGAGGATGGAAGTGACTGAGGAGGGGATGGCGAAGGTGAGGAACCATCCCCTGGATAGCACCCATTCTCATCAGGGTGCCACATCCTGCCCTGTGCGGTGTCCTGCCCTACAGAGGGTCCTGCTCTACACAGTGTGCTGTCCTGCACAAGCATGGTGTCCTGGTTTATGCCATAGTCTGCCCTACACAATGAACTGCTCATGCCCCTCACCATGACCTGCCCTTTGCAGGGTCCTGCCCATGCAGTGACCTGCCCCATGTTGTATTGTGCCCTGTGCAGTGTCTCACCTGACACGGCATCCTGCCACACACGGTGTCCAGGCCCTATGTAGTGTCCTGCCCTACACAGTGAGATGCCTCTGTTGTGTCTTGCCCTTGACACCCCAGGATCAGGGAGCCTGACGAAGCATGAGGTACCTTTCTGGTTCTAGTGGCCCCAGCTCTACTTGGGAATATTTACCATGGCCACCGGCCAAAGGTGGTTTCGGTCACTTCTCACCTTCTGCTGAGGCTTCATCAGTACTTGCTCTGAGATTTAAGCCTGTTGGGTTCCATCCTGCCCTGGCAAGGGTCCCCCAGCTGTGCAGGGACAGCAGAATCCCTGTCAGGCTCCTCTCTTTCCTGTGGCGGAGTGAGCAGCTGACTTGTGGCTGACAGCAGTGCTGCCTCACAGGCAGGCTGTCCCCACACCGAGGCAGGATCCCATGGGAGACACTGTCACTGCACAAGTTCAAAGTTATTTGGCTGTTCAAGTTTAGAGACTGAGTGGGAAAAGCAACATGTAACATCAGAGCTGTCTTCCTTGCTCGAGCCACACACTGCAGCACAAGGATGTGTTGTGGTGGCCTTGTGCCTGGCTGTCCCCTCCACAGGCAGCATGGGGCTGACCCACAGCAAACCCAGCACTTCTTCATCCCTTGTGAGACCTGGCATCCCTGAGCTGATCCCTTCTCACGTGTCATGGTCTTGGCTCCCACAGAGCAAAGGGAAAAGGTGACAGAACTTTGCTGGGGAGGGGGAAGAAGTTGGAGCTGGGACGCTTGTCTCTTTTAAGCGCCTTCCTTTCCAGTTTGGGGGAGCTCTGTGGGCATTGCCATGGGCTGTCCAGATGTGGCTGATGCTGTGGCAGCTCCGTTGGGCCCCAGAGACACCCCCAAATCTGGGTTTTCACTGCCCAGTGCTTAGCTTCCCTTCTACCCACATCACCCAGAGCCTGTGGGGACTCAGCATCGCTGGCCAAACCTGTTTTCCTCAGGTCATGGACATGCTGCAGGAGATGCTCACCACCACCTGCTCCCTGAAAACCACTGTTGAGGGCTTCCAGGATGAGTTGCAGCTCCTGAAGGACAGTTTCCAGAAGGTGTGTGCATGAAGCTGGGCTGGTTGCTGAAGAGCTCTTGGCAGAGCAGTTGGGCTCCCCAGGGACCTCCGTGGATGGCCAGGTGGCACAGGGTGACAGGGATGAGGTCCTGAGGTCAGGCTCCTTCCCACCCCAAGGCTAAGCTGGGAGATGTGGGGTTTGCCGTGGAGCCCAGGGGTTTTGGGTAGACACTGCCTGCCCAACCCAATGCTGCCCATCCTTGCCAATGCTGATCCCCACCATTCCCACCCCCTATGGGTGCCAAACCCCTCAATGTCTCTCCAGGCTGATCTGGAGGAGCTGCAAGAGCAGTCAGTGAAGCAGGATGAGAACAACCATCTCCTCCAGAGCATCCTGGACCAACTGGTGAGTAAGGGATGCCCTGGCAGAAGGACTGGGAGTGGGCATCTGCACTGTGCACAGCACTCAGCCCCTCAGTGAGTCTTCAAGCTGTCCAGAACCCAGCTTTGGCAAATCCTTATGGAAAATGCACTCAAGCCTTCCAAGGGCTGCCCTGGCCATGGTGACCTCTCTGGGTGAGCATCTGACCCCACAAGGCTCTTCTGGCAAGGTCCATGCCACCTTCCCAACTGCTGGAGCAGGCATGTCCATTCCTGGGTGCCCTGGTGGCTTCCTCCTCCGCTGCTCTCATCCCTCCTGCAATGCCAGGAGAGTGTCATCACCTTGGGAGGTGGCAGCACAGACCCTTTCCACAGGGTGGATTATACCCTCTAGATTTTGAGGCCCCAGGGGATCTGCAACGCCTCCTGCAAGGGCATTGCATCCTGGGGCTGCCCAGGCTCTCTGCTCCTGGAGAGGGGCAGAGGGCCTGATTTCTCCCCCGGTTGCAGACAGAGGTGCGTCAGCAGCTGAGCTCCTTCCCCTGGCATGGTACCACGCTCTGCCAGAGGTCTTTCTGCGAGGTGGCCACTGGCGAGGTGTGTGCAGGCTCCCAGGTGCCAGACCCCCTTGCAGGGGTCTGACGATGGCCCTAAACTGCAGGATGGCATAGGGATCTTCTCACTCCCTGAAACACTGGGGGCCATTTCATTTCAGAAGCTCTCCAGCCAGGACCTCAGCCCTGAGCCCTTGCAGGAGCCAGCCCATGAGGCCCCATGCAAGCTGAGCTGGCTCATGGAGCAGCATGAAGTCATCAGCCGTTGTGAGAGCCCACTCCAGCAGTACTGTGAGCACCAACACCCACACCAAGCCCAGCCACCATACGGGTTGTGCCACCAAACCTTTGTCAGGACCAAACCATCTGAGTCCCCAAGCTGCTGCAGCCCCCTCATCCCTCCACCTTGCTTCCAGACATGCTGGCATCACTGGGGATATGGTCACTGCCATCTGTGGCATCCCTGGGTGCCCTGGTGCTGGCAGGGGGAGCTCTGTGGCCATAAAGCCACCTGGGTTTGGGATGGCACCATGCTGGGGGTCTGCAGGAGCTGGCAGTACGTGGAGCAAAACTTTGGTGTCTATTTTCAGCCGACTTGGGGACCTTGGAGGACACAGCTGCCCAACGGGAGAAGGTGTCAAGTGAGACCAGGCACCTGCAGGATGAAGGAGAGAAGGTGCTGCCCGATCCTTGGGGGGGGCAGACCAAGAATCTGGGGGCTGCAGCCCCGCAGCCTGCTTGACAGTCCACACAGGGACATCTCTTGGGATGTCCTCACTAGCCACTCACTGGGGCTAGTGCCATAAGCATACCTCCCTGCCTCACCCGTGTCCTACAGCCACTCTGTTTCTCACCCAGGGCCCTGTTTGTCCTCCCCAGGGGCTGGATTTCGGCAGGGAGGTGCTGGACCAGGTGGGGCAGCTGCAGGAGCAGTGTGCGAGGCTGCAGGAAGCTGCAGAGCAGCTGTGGGGTGACATCGGGGACACCCAGGTGAGCACAGTCCTGAGGTCAGCTCAGGAGCCACTTGAGCCATGGTTGGCATCTGAACCAGGCTGGCATCTGAACAGGCTTTCCCAGACTTGGCGTGTCACCACTATGTCCCCCTCAGAAAGCAGACAAGGCTGTGCTGGAGACCAAATTGAACCAAGATGAGTTGCAACATGCCATGTTGCATGAGCTGAGCCAGATGATGCAGAACCTGCTGCAGAGGATGTCCCTGCTGGACCAGGACAGGCGGAAAGACCTGGAGAAGCTCCTCAGCGAGATGGACTCCAAGGTAGCAGTGTCACCTGGGTACAGTGGTGGGGATGGAGGGATGCACCAGGCCAAGGAGCACATCCCTGCGTGGGGATAGCGAGCCCTGAATGTGTTCCAAGGTGCCCCCAATATCCCTTGGGCAACAGTATCCCCTGAAATGGGACTGGTGTCCCAATGAGGCCCCCCCTGCCTTCCCTGCAGCTGGACTGTGCAGCACTGGCTCCCCTGCAGGCACAGCTGGAGCAGGTCTGGAGGCTCACCCAGCAGTGCCTCTGCAAGGGACGCTGCTGCGGTGCCAACCGGGCTGCTGGGTTCAAGAGGTGGGAGCTGCTGGATCCCATCCTTTCCCACCTTCTCCCCTTCTGTCCTCTCCTGTGCTGCCCCATCCCCTCCCATGCTGTCCCATCCTGCCCTGTCCATCCCACCCTGCCCACGGGGTGCTGGCCACCTATGGGACCTCGTGTGGTCCCCGGGGGTGCCAGCGAGGTGCTGAGGAGCTGCCCCTGTGCTACAGGCAGCTCTTTGATCCAGTGAAGTGCCTGTCCTGCGGCAGACCCCTGGACATGGCCCCAGCACTGTGAGTACCGTGCGGCCCCCCCTGGACAGACCCTGTGTTGTGTTTCCACTAGAGACCACTGCCTGACTTTGCCTCCATGTCCTCATCTGCAGGCCCTTGGTGACAGTCCGAAAAGCCAGACAGACCCTCCGGCCCCATCCAGACAGCGCTGGCAGATCCAACTGCCTGGCACAGCCATTGCCAGGGAGGTGAGACTTGTCGGGTGCCACCACATCCCTCTCTCTCCCTTTGGGGTCCCTCTGCCTGGGCAGGAGGGGTAACATCAGCACATCCCACCCAGGGAGAGCGAAGGGAGCAGCAGGGCCAGCCGGGGGAGCCCCACGAGTCCTCACAGGCCACTGTCCACTTCCAGTTCCCTCATCACCGTCTGTCCCTGTGGAGACACTGCAGATTTCTCCTGCAAGAACGTGAGCGCACATCCCCGTGTGTCCCTGGGCTCTGGAAACCCACCGAGCTCCCCCTGGGCTGGGCACAGCCTTGGTGTGCCTCCGATGGCACCAACTGCTCTTCCCTCTAGAGAGAAGTGGATATTTTGGGTGTCAATGGGGTTGTCTACAAAGGCAGGCTGAGCTCGCTGGCTGCCAGCAGGACCGTCACTGCGGGCAAGGACTCCTCAGGTAGAGGAGCAGCCCCAGGGCACAGCTCCAGCCAGGCTGTGCACCCACCTCAACCGGTGCCTCCTGCTCATCCCAAAGCAACAAAGACCCCCCAGCCCCACTCCCGGCACACCGTGGAGATGCGCCGTGCCCTCAAGTATGGCAGCCACTATGTGTCCCCGTACTCACGTGAGTGCCAGCCCCGCTTGTACCCTCGAGGCCACCAGCCCCACCATGCAGGCTCAGCCTGCTGCTGAGCGTTTCTGGGGGGCACGTGCCCCCCATGCAAGGCTGTTTGTCCTTCTGCATTGCAGGTGCTGGCAGGCAGACGAAGATGGCTCCTCCGGGGGCTAGTGGCAGGCTGACACAGGTAGCAGCAGGACAGCAGGCATCTGAGCTGGCCAGAGAGCTATGAAATGGGGAGGGGGCAGGCGCAGCAGGGCTGTGCTGCCCAGCCCCAGGGAACTGGTGGGGAGGGGGGGCATGCTGCCACTCAGTGCAGTGGGGTAACACCGCAGGCCATAAAGATGCTCCCTCCATTGTTGCCTCTCCTGTGTGGTCCCTGGACTTTGCGTGGGGCATCTTTGGGGACTCAGCAACCAGAGCCTGACACTTTTGGGCTGCGTCTCACACACATCCCTCTGAGCTCTCTCTGACCAGCCAGATGTTCAGGTCTGTGGTGTGGCCCTGGATTTTCCAGTCCCATGGCTCCTGGTGGCCCTGGGATAGTTACAAGGCTTCTTCCTGCCACCTAGGTCTCCATGTGGCTTCCCCTGCATTTCATAGGCAGGTGTCTCCCTCTAAGGTCAGGAATGGATCCCTTCTCCTTATCTTCCCTTGGGGGGGAGGCTCCATGCCTTGCAGACCATCCCCACTCCTAGCAGAACTCCACACCAGCCTCTATGTGCTTAGGCCACAGCAGTTGGGACACAAGACCCACAGTTCCAGCTCACTCCAGATGCCACCAGCTTGGCCCAGTCCGCCTCAGTGGGGCAGGACTGAGCCACACAGCTCCAGCACAACCCTGCAAGGGCCGGCCCCAGGGCCGGCCTCTGCCGAGGCTGTACAAGAGGCACCATGGATGAAACCATGGCTCCTACAATGTTTATTTTAGCAACACAAATAAGAGATTGAAATTAATTATTGACTGGTGAGTGCTGGGACAGAGGGGCACAGCCTCATGGGGAGAGGGCTCAGAAGCAACAGGAACTGCTAAGGGACCTGGCCCCTGACATCCAGCAAAGAGGGGTCAGGAGCCAGGTCACAGCAAGACACCCAGGACCTGTGGGTGTCACACAGGGTTCTCTGCAGCCCTGCCATCAGCCTGCCCCTGCCCCTGGTGGAGACTCACACACACGGCTGCTGTGGTGGGGCTGCAGGCAGAGCCCAGCTGGCTTCTGCTGGGCTTGAGCCCTGGCTGTACCTGGCCAGAGGCAGCTGGCAGCCACCACACGCCTGGGACAAGCCTTTGGAGCAGCTCACATGCAGCGGAGAGGCAGCCAGCCCCAGCTGGGAGGCACAGCACGCTGCGGAGCCACTCAGACAGGGGATCCTGCAGCACCTCGTGCCCAGGCCAGCCTTCCCCCAGCCCCGCTGCTACTGCAAACAAAGCAAAGACACTGGGTTCAAAGCAGAAGAGCGTGTATTGCAAGCGGCTGTGGCGCATCCGGAGAGACTTCCAGCCGCCGGGAGAAAAGAACAGAGGGGTTAAAAACGATCCCAGTCTCTAGGGTTACACTGTGTCATGCAAACAGCCCCAGGGGCGAACCCCATCCCAAGGAGGGCAGGGGAGGGTGTGCTGGCCCAGTTGGGCCACCCCCTGCTCCCCATGGCTCGCTGGGGCTGGGTGAGGGGCCAGGCACCTCCCCCGGGAGCCATCGTCCCCCAGCCCTGCTCACCAGCGAGCACGCCGCATGCGAGGTGGAGGCTGTGGCCGAGCAGGAACAGTCCTTGTTCTCTCCCCCTCTTGCCCCCCCTTACAAAAAACAAGCTGCGTGGGGTGTCTGCCCCCCACCCGGTGGAGCGGGGCTGAGGGAGTGGGGCAAACACTCAGATACAACCCACTCTGCCTGATGGGGTGGCCCCGGGGGGGACCATGAAGAAGGGACCACCTCCATAAATGTCACTCGCATGCAAACTCCAGTGTCCCAAGAGAGGAGGGGGTGCTCCCTCCTTCCCGAGGAGCCCGGCAGCGACGAGGGTCCCAGGCGGAGGCCAGCACCGGTCCCACGTCCCACGCAGCCTCCCGCTGTCCCTGGGGAGCTCCGTTCAGCTTGAGGACAAGTAAAAACTACTTCAAACCAAACCCATGCAAGGCAGCTATTTGCTCGTGTGTCTCAGCAGCTGCCAGAGGCCCTGGCAGCAGAGTTCCTCTCCTCTGTGGGGAGGGAAGGGGGGGGAAATATATATATATATATTTATACGCAGGGGTCCCCGCTGCGTTCGCTCTCTGCTGCGGCCTCATCTCTCTGCCTCCATGGTCACGTTGGCCTTCTGTTCTGCCGTGGCTTGCTGGGAGACAGCAGCTGGCCAGCCAGCGGGCTGCGCCGGGGGGGCCGGAGTCCACATGCTCTGCTGCTGGCCAGGGGGCGAAGCCGTGGGCCAGGTGGGGTTGAAGGCCCCGTGCTGGGGCAGCGGCGGGGCCGGGGGCGGCGGAGAAGTCGCCATGGAGGCCACGGGGCTGCTGCTGTTGAAGCTCTCGGAGGCCTTGAGGCGGGAGAACATGGTGAGGGCGTCAGGGAAGTTGGGCGGCGTGGCCGGCGTGTTGGCAGGAGTGCACATCTGTGGGAAGGGAGACAGGGGATCAGGCATGTGGGAAGGGTCTCCACCTTCTGCCTCCCACCAGGGCCCAGCAGAAGATCCCCCTACCCCCACCGCCGCAGCACACGGAGCTCCCAGACCCATCCCCTGCTGACGATGCTGCCCGCAAGCAGCAGTTATTTTGGGCTTTGAAGATGAATGCTGTGGTGAAAGCTCCTGTCAGAGGGTCCAGAGCAGATCCCGCTGTGCCTGGCCAAGTTGGGGACAGAAGGGGTCCCCACTCCACAATCTGTCACTACCCTGGGCCCACAGCTTTCTGGCCCGGTGGATGCTCAGCTCCCGCCCCAGGGGAGACCAGGCACTCTCTCTGCACGCTTTCTGCACGCTCCAAATCCCCAATTGTCCCCGAGAGTCAAATGAGGCCACGGCAGCCAACAAATCCCTAAGACACATCTGCCCAGGCAGATTACGGGCTGCCGGGGCACGAGAGTTAAAAGGGACCGGGTCTGGGGGCAGCTGGGAGAGAGGGGAGGTGGGCAGCACCCATGCACACGTGCCCCCTTGTGTGTTTACACACCTCCAGAGGAGCACTGTGCCAGAGACACACCGCAGAGGTTTGCACGCTCAGTCGCTCCAGTGAGTGCACAAGGACTGGGCAGCGTGCACGTACCTCTGCACATATTTACACGTCCCCCCCAGGCTCTCTCTGCCATGTCGGGGCTGGTCTGGACCATCTTGCCATGCCCAAAACCTCCCCCTCCATCTCTGAGGAGCAGCCCCAAGCCCTCTGCAGGGTTCTGAGGGCACTCCCGGACCCGCTGTCCCACTGTGTAGGACAGGCTATGCCACCCCCAGCTGCTCTCCAGGAAAACCTTCCTTGGCAGGCAGCTCTGCCCGTGCTCCCAGAGGGGTGAAGTGACGAGCTGGGCATCAGCAACAGCCCAAAGTGCCCGCCAGCTGGTGCTGTGCCCCTGGCGAGCACTGGGGAGGTGGAAAAGCACTTACCATCTGATGGTGGTGGCTGTAGGGGATGTTTGTTTCTTGGAAAAAAGCACTGAGAGCAGTCTGCAAAGAAAGAAAATAAAAAAAGAAGAGAAAAAAAACAAAAAAGGGAAGATGATGTTACCACCAGCACGCAAACTGGGCACCCACACCTCATCCCTGCACACAACGGCGGGGCTTTGCAAGAACCCAAAGATAATCCAAACCAGGCCCCCAGGGAGGGAGGAGGAGGGGGTTGGACCATGCCCACAGCCCTCCTTGCCCGCATGGGAAAGTGCTGGGGACAGCTGCTCCTGTGTCCCCAAGCAGGGACGTCTGCTTGCAGCGAGGCAGGAAGGGATGGCAATGTGTCTGGGATCACTGCACGCGTTGCAGAGAAGCAGCCCCTGCTGGAGCAGACCCCGGGCAGGCATTTCACAACTCCCAGCAACACCCCACAACCGCTGTGAGCAGGGAGAGGGGGGGAACCAAACCCAAACCCAGCAGGGGAAGCCCAGCGGGAACTGGTTTAGGTGTGTGTCCTTAACGGGACAAGATCACTGTCACCACAGGAGACCCCCAGGGCTGGGGCTGCAACAGGTAGTGCACCCCACAGAGCAGAGCATTCCCTGTCTCAGGCGGGGTATGGTTATGACTGACGTAGTTTTGGTTAGTTTCCAGTTCAGACCAGTAAGAAAATGTGGTAAATGTGTCACATGCCACAGGCATGCGAGAGGACAAAGGAGGGGCTGCAGGGAGGGAACGCCGGGGGACAGGGGCTGGCCAGGAGGGCAGACACCCAGCCCAGGTCCGGGAGGAGCAGAGGCAGTGGGAGCTCTGGGGGCACGAGGGACTGGGCTGATGCAGGACCAGTGAAAGCAAAGCTGCCTCCTGGTCTGTGCCAGGCTTGAGCTGAATGAGGGATGGAAAACAATGTTTTGATTCAGTTGTAGATCAGACTTGGTGGAAACAGTCGAGAATCGGTTTGGATTTGGTTCTGATTAGAGAAGCCTCCCCCAGACCCACATCAACCCCCCTTCAATCCCCCTCCCCAGGGCCAGCCCGGCCTGCAGGTCTACTAGCCAGGGTGCCAGGCTCAGGGCTGTGGTGAGGTGCTACCAGACTTTGCTCCCTTTCTACCAGCTAGTGATTGGCATTACCCAAGCTGCTAAACAAAACAAAAGCAGAAAAACCTGGAAAAAAGCACAGGCTGGTTGTACCAAATCCTGAGGGACCCCAGCACTCCACAGTCCTACCACCACACGCACTCCTTGTCCCGGTCCTCAACAGCCACACGCTCCTGTGTCACACCCAGGGGACGGGACGAACCCTTACTCAGCTTACTGGTCTGCTGGGAAACTATTCTGCCCCAAAACACCCGGGCTGGCAGGCTCTGGGAAGGCGAAAGGGCTGCACTCGCATCACTGGGGAGCTGGTGCCAGCTGCTTGCAGTGGGGGTTTTATGGTTTCCTGGCTAAAGGGGGACAAATTATCATCAAGACCAGGTGGCAGCCAGGAGCCATATCTGCAAACAATAATAATCCAGACCTGGGTGGGGGAAGCAATTGCTGCTGTAGAGCCTGGCAGGACCCAGACCTCAGGGGGAGGATGCAATAGCCGGGCTGGTGAGGCTCTTCCCCGTGATAGCTGTGTGTCTCTGAGGTTAGTAACACAGTACCCGACCCCTGCACCCGGCCAGGCTGAGACCTGAGAGCTCTCAGCACCCGCAGGATCTCAGTGATGGCCATAAAGCAGGAATAGGGGCTACAGCCCCAGAGATCAGCTCTGAATGGGCTGGCACATGTCTACAAATTAAGGAAATGGTTGATGGAGACACCGATGCTTCCGAGGCAGCGATACCCCTGTCACTCACGCTACCCTTCGTCCTGGGTGAGGTCCGATGTCAACTATTGCTCAGACAGAAGGGATCGTGATAAGGAAGGGGGGAAACAGTGAACGGGAAGCCCGGGCAGAGGTGTGGGCACAGCCAGATAACTACAAGCTGATTACATCTGCTCTGCGCTCCTGTTCTCCAAGTGGCCTCGTACCTGGGACTGTGCCATCAGCAGACAGGGACAGAGAAGGTCCCCACTGTCCCCCTGAGCTGCCCACCGATCCCTGCTGGCACTGGGATAAGGAATGAGACCTGGATGGAGGAAGCACTCCATCATCACAAGCCCCTCTGTCTCAAATGCTGTCTCCTCTTCTCCATCTGCCCATTTCCAAGTGTCCCCTCTGCCCACAATCCCCACGGCTTGTGTCCCTCCAGCTGCCACCTCCCAAGAACCATCAGCAGCCCCAACCCAAGCGGGCGAGAGGCCTCGGTGGCACGGGGTGCCAGGGACAGGCATGTAACCAAAGCTGCTGATGCCACCTGGTCTCCAGCCAGCGTCACAAGTGCCGGGGACAACCGGTACGACAGCAAAGCCAATTAAGGCTCCTCTGTTTGAGAAGGAGCCCGAGCTGCAGCTCAGCCCTGACCCTGGACCAAAGGCTTGTGGCACCCTGGGCAGCAGCGGGAGTAGGGCAGCCCTGCATCCTTCCTCAGGATGCAAAACCAGGAGTTTCACAGGAGAGGGGGACCACACAGAGATCCTGTCAGGGTGCCAAAAAGCACCCTGTGGTGACCAAGTCAAGGGGAGGACGGGTGTAGGGTCAGGAGACCCAGGTGCTGAGCAGAACAAACTCATCCTAGAAGAGGGGGACACGCAGCCCCTGCAGCTGCTCAGAGGGGACCTCGGGGGCCATTTGATCCCATGCCCATCGCCACCAGAACTGCACTGGCACCCACTGCCATCGCAGGGCATCCAGCAGCAGGGAGCCCACGGTGCTAGAGCAACCCCGGGGGCATCCTGCCCTTGAGCCACAAAGGAAAGGGAAAGGGGCTCGATAAAACAAAAATAAATCAGAAGAGGAAGTGGAAATCCAATCACGGATGCAGCGGGCAGAGCCAGACACCTGCTTCTCCTCTTGTTCCCCACACACAACCTTACTAGGCTGAACACAGGCATGACACTTAGCACCAGGAAAAAGGAAGGAACGGGTGGGTTTTTTGGCTTTTTTTATAAAGCTGATGTCTTCTTATCCTTCCCAAGAAGCCCCAGGGGCAATCAGCCTGTAAGAAAGCCAATTAATACTCCTCTACCTGAGAAGGAGCCTGATCCAAGGCTCAGCACAGCCCGACATGACACTCGGCAAACTCTGAAATGTCTCCTTGGTAGCTTGCTGGGTTCCAGCCGTGGTGGAGGTACCTGCTGCCCTCCCTGGCTTCTCCCAAAAACCAGGCAACTGGAGGCTGAGCACCGGCCCTTCCCCGGAGACGCTCCAAGTCGCTTTCTTTGGCCTGTAAGCCTCCCCCTCCGATCAGCCATGGCACTGCTCCAGCTGCTGGAGGGCTGGGCTGGCAGGGCCATTCCTGCTGTCACCCACCGTGGCTGTCCCTGGAAGCACGGCAGAGCTCACGCTCCTGCCAGAGCTGCCAACTACGCCAGGCAGTGCCCCCAGAAAGCCAGCCCCGGGCCCCCGTGAAACGGGAGCGGAGTCACGGGAGCGGGAGAGACAATCCACATGCTACCCACGAGCTGCCCTGCTCCCCCCAGGATGGAGGGGATGCAAAATAAATGGCTTCTTTGTCAAGCCCGTGAGTGTGGTACGGGCTCTGATCAGCTCACGCTGCATCGAAGGCAGCTGTATCCCCAACGGCTTCCTGATCTCCCACCCTGCTCATTGTCCTGGATCAGGTTCCTTCCCCACGGCCAAACCCTGGGTCTGCCAGAGTCAGCAGGACACCACACACAACAGACCCTCTCTTCAGCCCCCACCGCATCCTCCACCAGCCAACAAAGACCCCAAAGCAGCCCCAGCCCAGGAAAACGGTCCCAAAACATCAGCATCCCACCAGCCTGAAGCGATCCATGTTTCACAGCAGCTTCCCTGTCCCTCCTGCCCATGACCCAACAACCCAGGAGTTGTCCCAGCCAAGAGAGAGCCACAGGGCTGGGAGAATACAGCTCCTGCCATCTTGCCACCAGGGTGTCAAGCTCCACTGTGGATAACACTTCTCCCCATGGCGGTCTTAGAGGCAGGAGAAACATCCTCAGGGTGCAAACGGGCTGCTCCAACTCACACTGCACTCCCAGAGCAGCACTTTGAATCCGAGGAGCCCACGAGTGAAGGCAGCGTGAATTACCACCGAACTTGCCCAAACTCTACCAATTTCTACTCACTACAGGCCATGGCGGGGGGGGGGGCAGCCAGCAAACGGGTAAGAAAAGCCTCCAAATGTCACAGGCAAGAGGTGAGAGCAGGCTGGAGCCAGGAGATGACACCTCCCCAGCGCAGCTCCCCGAGGAAGGCATGCCCAGCGGCCATTTTGCAAAGGGAATTATCTGACCGTTGCACCAAAAAAGTGAGTGGGAACATGGTAACTGCTCATCGCAGCGCGTTTGTTTACAGCCCAGCTTCCTCTGAGTCATGTGAGTGCCAAAGCCGGCAGGAGAACGGCTGTTTGTACTTGTGCAACTCAACCAACCGGTGGCAAAGTTCCGCAAAATTAAGAAAAAGACAAAAAGACAAAAAAAAAAAAAGACCTTTTGAAGAAGAAAAGGCGAAACTTTTTGTCGCCCATCGTGTCCCCGTCCCCCCCATGGCTCTTCGGCCACGGGCAAGGAGGTGGTGGAAGCCGAGCCCGCCCGTCCCACAGGGCCCCTGTCAAAGTGTATTAGTAAACAAAACCCGGTGCACGTTACGCATGCGACGCGGCCACCGCCACCGCCGTTAACCGGGCACGGCGGAGGGGAACGTTGGCACGGCCCCCCCCACATGCCCACCCCCTGGCTCCCTGGCCTTTCAGGCCTGGGGTTTAGCATCTGGGGCTTCGGCGACTGCCCCGTCCACCCGGAGCCCCTCACGTTACCGAAGGGAGCCCCGAGTAACGGCTCGGGGAGGGCTGCCAGCGGGGCTCGCAGCCAGCCGGGCTGAAGGAGAGAGGTGCCCTAGCTCGGGGAACCGACACCAACCGAACCTCCTGCTCTTTCTTCCAGCCTGACCCAAACCTTTCCTCCTGCATCGCAGAGGAGAGACACTGCCATTACAAAAGGTGCCATTAGCGTCAAATCCATCAGCGCCCGACTAGAGAGAGAGCTGCTGGGGCTGCAGAAAGGGGAGGGGGGGAAATAAATATAATAATAATAAAAAATTTTATTTAGGAAGAGCTTTGCTTGCTACAGCTCCCCACGCTTTAGCCCCGTGAATCTCCGGAGGAGCAGAGCACCCCGAGAGGCGCCCGGGAGCTCCCCACCCGCAACCCCGGCCCCACGCGTGACATTAACCCCCTCCTCTTCCCCTCCCTCCCTTATTTCCCCCCCCATCCCGTGCCGGTGTCACGGAGCATCCCGCCCGCCGGCAAAGGGCGGGGGGGAAAGACGCCTGGAACCAGAAAAGCTTTGACCTACAAAGTCTCCTCTCCCCCGGCCCCCCAGGGCGGGGAGGGGGGGAAAGGCCGGGCTGGGGTTTTCCAGCCCACGGACACGCGGGAGGTTTGGGGCGGGGTGGGGTGAGTGTGTGTGGGGGGGGTCCTCGCTCTGTACCCCCCCGCCAAGCGGGGGCCTCCCCCACTGTGTCCCCAAACATCCCCTCGCGTGGTCTCCCCAACACACCAGCCTACACCCCCCCCCCACGCGTGGGCAGAGCGCGGGGAGGAGAAGGCGGGGGAGGCGAGGGTGCCCCACGCTCACCCCGCAGGCCCCCCCACGACGACCCCATGCGTGAACCCGGTGGCGGGGGCCTCACCTCGAACTGCCAATGGGCCGCCTGCAGCAGCTGCTTGGCCTGGTCGGCGGCACAGCCGGCCGCCAGCACGAACTGGTTGATCATCACCTGGTGCTTGAGCTCGTCCATGGCCCCGGCCCCCCCTTCCCCCCTCCGCCGCCACCGCCAGGCCCCCCCCCCGCCCTCACGGCGCCGCCACCATGGCGGAGCCGGCGCGGCTCACGCCAATGTTTACTGGGCACTGACTCACGGCGCCCGGCGAGCCCCGCCGACGGCCGACAAGGGAGGGGGCGGGCCGCGGGGGGTTGGGGAGGGCCGCTGGGAGATGTAGTCCCTCCCCACCCCGCCGCCGCGCCGCCTCCATCCCTCACGGACTACAACTCCCGCCAGCCCCCGCTTTGTTTGCCGAGCGGCCGGTGCGCCTTGAGTGACGCGCCCAGCCGGCCAACCACCGCCGGCGGCTTGGTAGTACCTGACCGTATATGGTCAACAACACCGCTGCCCCCAATCAGAGAGCGGCAGGGGCGGGACGGGACCGGGGCGGGGCGGATCACGTGGGCAAGCGGGGAAGGGGGAAAAGGGGGGGGGGGGGGGGGGGGGGGGGGGGG
>BJBW01009990.1:0-85630 GCA_004320125.1 Scolopax mira
CATCTGTGTCCTAGTTCTGTGATAACCAAGAGGTATGAATGGAGAGTTCCTGGTAATCACCTTCAGTGTGTTCCTGAACTCAAAAGCATGATGGGTTTCCAAAACACACTGCTGTATTAAGGAAGGAGAATAGAGCATGCTCAGCTCACAGTTACCTGAATAATGGACATTAATCACACAACAGGACACACTTTTTCAAGCTGTAAGATAATACTTTTTTTCTAAGACAAATTCCCTAATTTCACATACATCCTGGGATTACTGAGAATTGGCTGTTGCATGTGGATTCCAAGGAACAGAATACTTTTTGTATCATGGCCTATAAAACAGATGAGAAGCAAACTATAATTTGGAGGCCAATGTTTTGTTCAGATTGAATAAGTACTTAGGCTGCTCCAGCATCTTGTTAATTTATCTGTGTTGCACAATCTATCAGCCAGTTGATGACAGATTATTTGTGAGAGCAGCCTCCCTCAAACCACTGTACACACTTGCAGGAGTAACTGCCCATCGTTGGGAGAGAAAAGCAAAATTCAGTTTTTGATGTATAGTAAAACAATTTGGCAAAACACTTTTCAACAAAAGACCTCTTTCTACACTGATGCATCCCTTTTCCTTACAGTACTAGGTGTAATCCCAGCTAGTTCATTTTCCGTTACTGAAATGTTTGTTGTCTGGTGGTTTGGTTTTTTTGTGTGTTTGTTTGGGTGTATGTATATATTTTAATTGGTGTTAGAGCCAGGGAAGGCATTACATGGCTGGGCACACCTTTCTTGCCCTAATTGAAGGCTTCAATTCCCAGAATAAGACTCTAGATATGGAGGCTACACCCAGTGTGAATACTTGGTCTCCTTTTAAGATTCACTCAGCAGTATTTTTGTAAATAGATAAAGAGTAAGTGAATGGCCAGAGATAAGCAGGGAAGTTCTTATGCTGTGCTGTCGTTTTATTGCATTTTTGGCTGATTATAGAAAACGCCCTATTTTAGGGTGTTTATAGGAAGCTATCAGAATTTCTTGTTGTGTATATTTTACATTTATTTGAAAATTAATATAGTCCACAGTCTATGTACATTTCTCAGAGTTATAGCTGACAAATACATAGCACAGGCTCTTGAGAAATACTATAAAAGTCTCCCAAGGTTTGTTTCTTCCACATCTAAAATCTGCATTGAATGAAGCATCTGGTTGCCATTCTTAATTCCCCGCAAAGCAGCTCAGAAAAGACCCATTTCTCATTTCCAAAAAAGACTACTTAATTCTATTTGTGTGGTACTGCAAAGTGAGCATAAATTACCCATTCTCTTCCTACTTATATTATTGTAAGTCAAGTGACTTCAGTGCAACTAATCCTGATTTACATCAGTGTAAGCCAGAAAAGACATAAGGGCTCTAAATTTCCCCAGTGTTTGTTTTCATACAGTATTTTCTCCTTCTGATGGTTATCCATTAGCCTATAAATCTTAGTAGTCCTAAACTCATACAGCTCATTAATTTTTGAAGTGGTTTGGGCTATTCTTAGCGATATACTTGAGCCAACTCTGGCAGTCATATCTCCTGATCCCATTTCCTGATCCCATGAGAAGTCTGAGGAATTTAGTCTGAGCTTTATAGCCCTGTAAACTGCCCTGATCTCTGACTGTGCATGTCTTCTGGGTGCCCTAGGACTTGCTCAGCAGAGTGCAATATTTGAATATTTACAGTCACTACTTCTGTAACTTTGTCATTAACCCAAGGTACCAACTCAGAATCCCCAGACATTAGCATTTGCAAACATGGACACCAGTGACAGTAATGGTACCTATAAATACTCCCAAGGGAAAGCATGAACACCATAGATTTCTGAGGTATTCAACCCGCTCCTCACTGCTCTCTAGATAGCAGGTGTCAAAATGTTAAGTGGAACAGACATCAGATTGAATCTGGAGCAATGATGTTAATCAATTAAGATGTCATTTAAGAGATTGTTCAATACACTTCAGAGAGAAAATGGAGCCTTAGGACTTTTCATCCACACTGTAGCTTTGGAATCCAATGACATACTCATGAAACAAAACATTAGAAGCATGATATCATCAGAATGATCCTTCTCTGCCTCATCAAGCCTTTAAGCTATGACTTGCTCAAGGGCTTTAGAAAGTTGATAACCCTCTCTTCAATCATTACAGGGCACTGTGCTTGCATCCCATAGTATTTCAATAAAGAGTGATATCACTAGCAATTTAATGGTTTAAAAATACTTGTTACTTTGATCAATTAATGAGTATAACATCTCTGTTTAGTCTTCTCATGCACAAGAACATCCCTAAAGTGACAATTGCTGGAAAACCTCCACTCTTGCATAGGAAACTGAAAATATTGCATAGTAAAACACCAACCTTGCATTCCCCTGCTTATAAATTCCTAAGTTATATAGTAATTTGTATTTACATAGTTTACACGGCTTTTCCACCTGAATTATTTCAAATAATTTTACAGAGCATTCTTAGACCCGTATTACTTCAGCCCTCCCAAACACTCAGATACAATTTCTGTAAGAAGGAATTCACTACATTGTTCTTGTGCTATCAGCACACCACCACTGAAATTTGACAGCATTATTTCTTTCCTACAGAGAAGCATAAGAAATTAAGACACGTCTCAAATCATCCACCAAACAGAAGTGCAGTTAGGAATGGATTTTGGATTTCTTCATTCCCCATTCTTCTAACATAAGCAGTATAGCATGACAAGGACATATGCTTTAGAAATGTAATCTTTTCATGCCATTTCACTTAAAGAAATTGTTCATTTTGTCTATGAGTAGGGTTGCTACTGAATGATGCCTGCAACTTTTCCACTTCAGAGACACCTGCTTATCACTTGGTATGTTAGGAAATTAAGACTATACTTATAATTCAAAAACTGCTTTGTGGCTTCTATGGATCAAAGGTACATTGGAAATGCAAAGTATTTCATAATTTTAACTGAAGAGCTTAGCTTCAGAGTTGTTTCTCTGTAAGTAATAAATTAGCATTTCCTCTTCTAGTTGCTGTCTTTTGGTCTCTGCTATCTTTAATGTGAATTTGCAGCTGTCAAAATGAATAATATGCAGCATCAATTTAAACCCTGCTTTTCGATAAGTTCAGTGTAATAGTTTCACTTTGTCTCGATTCTGTTGATCGCTATTAAATTCTAGATTGTTTTAAATTCCTTGAGACCATCTTGGAAGTATTAATTATAAACTGTAGGCATGTATTAGAATTTGGCTTGAGACAGAGCACTCTCATTTGGCTAGAAAACATTTCTTTCTGTTCTTTGCACTTAATACAGACAAGGTCACAGAAATATAATTTGCCATTTAAAAGAGTGTTTAAAGGAGGAAGGTTATAAATTATTGTAGAGATTAGAAAAGAAAAAATAGAACCTTCACAAAGAGCAAAGATGGAGGTGAAGAACCACACGCTACTTGCTTTTTATCCATCTACACAGTTCATGATTCGTCAAAGTCCTTGGAAGATAAGTTAATTCGAAAACATGAAGCTTAAAAGTAACATGACTCTTCTGATTCACAAAGTAAACTTCCCTCTGACTTGGAAACAGAAAATGAAATAAATTCCTGCAGGTCAAAAGATTTCTAGAATAACACGGGTTACAAAATACTCCCTAAGAAACTTGTTATGTCTGCATTGCTAGATGTTCTAGTGGATTAGAGCTATGAAAGCTGTTTAAGAGTAAAATCCACCCATTCCTTTTTTTTTTTTTTCTTTTAACAAGTATTTGTCATTGCAAATGTTTATTGATAGTCAGAACAAACAGCAACATCCATAGTTTTTCTCCACTGAACACTTGACATATAAGCACTTTTCACAGCCTCAGCTATTTATACAATACTTGTATTAAAAGTATCCTTGTCTCCCTGGTTTACAAAAAATAAAATGCTTATATCATTAAGATCAATACTAGAAATTACTGGAAATGCCTAGGAATAGGTTAAGGTTGGTCTAGAGCTTAAAAGTGAGTCTGGAGTTAAAATTCAGATTGGATGATACTGAAAACTTGTTGGCTGTTTGTTCAAGAGCATGGATGATCTCATAAGATCATCTGGAGGATGTTTATAGTGTTCTAGACAAATATATTAACACTTTTTTACATTTTATTTATTACTTTACATATTCTCTATCTACAAACCACCTAATGTGGAAAATGTGAATTTTCATCTGACTTTTATGCAAATATTAAGCAACCATTATTTAGGTCAGATGAAGATATTCAGTCTTTTTAACCTACATCCTGCTTTTAAATCCTCCTTTGACTTTTTACACTTAAATCTAAACATCATATTTTCTATTAATTATTCTGACTGAAGCAATCACTAGTGTTGATCTACTGATTACTAAGTCTTCTTGATTAAAGCTCAAGCGGGAACCAAATTGCTACCAAATGTGTACTGGTTTCCCTTTTTAATTTTTCTTTCAAGGACACTAACAATTTCAACCAGAAAGCTTTGCTAACACTTCCTTACTATCAATAGGAGTCTTGAGTTTCTTATTCCTTGATCTGGAGCAATACAATTTATCTTCTCCATGCCAATAAAATTGAAGGGTACAGCCTTGGCTCCTGGTCAGCTTCACCTTGGCCTTGATTCTAGTCCTGCAGGTGAAACTTCATTATATAGGTGGATAATTATTTGTACTTGCAATTACATGTCTAAATTATCAGGTAGAATCACTGATGTAGCTTTTGGCATAGGTACAATCCCAGCATGAATTAGTTACCCTTAATATGATTAAAATGCACGTACCCTAACATTGATTCTTAATACCTGGTATTGTTTCCAAATAAACAATGCACTCAGTAGAGAAAGAGAATAGGAAATTTTCATGCCAATGAGCCATGTCAATTTAAGGAAATGCATAAATGTGAAATTTAATTAAACTGGAAAAAAGTGACAAAATATTATTACACCTTCAGAGGCCCAAAGTGCATGAGATTAAATGGATAACATATAAATAGTATATAATTATTGGTATAAATAAAGAGAGATGGAGAGGGAGAGTGATAGAGAAGAAGCTAGAGGTACAAGTTAGAATATATTCTTTTGCACAAAGCAATACATAAACACCTCTCCTCCAGTTATATTTCCCTTCCTGTTATCCACTGTGTCTTAGTTGTTTTTCCCCATTTTTTTTTATTCCTTCTCAGTTTGCCACGTTTTGCCTCTTTCCATTCTTATGTTTTTAACCTGTAGCCCTTGACTATAGCACATTAAGCCCAGTGCGGGGCCTATCTTATCTTTTCTAAATAATTTCTGTTAAAAAAAAGTTACTCAGAAAACTAGCATTAAGACTTTTTTTTTTTTTTTTAGAACAATAAAGTGATCTGGCAGAAGACTTCCTGAGAGGCTGTTTCATTATTAAACTGAGCTAACTACCTTAGATGGAAGTGGCTAAGTGAAAATGGATGATTCATAAATAGCTGTGCATGCACACAATTCAAATCTGGGGCTTCCTGCAGTGCTGGTATTTATTGTTCTCAAATCTAAGCATTCATGCAAAGGGCAGCAAATCCGGGAAACTGATCTTAAAGTTATTTTAAATTTGTCCACATTTTTGCCAGACACAAATTCTGTTTGGAGCCTCTGTACATGGTGGTAAGAGGCAACTGGCTTTCCTTTTGCTTTTCATCTCTCCCTCCTCACCCCAGCATAGCAAGCAAGTTAATGACTGAGGAGAAATGAACTACAGTGGACAGAGTAGGAGAGTTTTCTGGATGGACAAGGAAGAGACGGAGGTTGGGGGTTCTACTTCCTTTCCAAGTAAGCTACATTCCAAAACCACTGTGGGAAACTAACCTGTGCTCTGCCTCCTGCTGGTGCTCAGCCTCAGACCAACCTCACCACCCTCAAGATGCAGCCTACTCCCATGCTTGAGCTTGCCCAGGACTGCTGGCCTCCTCTCACCAGGAACTGGACTGAGCCCATGCCTGGTTGCAACGAATGTCACAACATTCATGCTACTTATGTTCCTCACAAAGCTGATAGAGATGATAGAAAACCTGTCATCAGGGCCATTCAGCCGTAGAAGCGTGCTGCTTTATTCAGTGGCCAGAAAAAAAAAATAATCCAGATTTACACTGACGTCAGAACTGCAGTGAATCTCAGCACGCTACTGGAAGCTGTGAGGGGTTATAAAGTCTCCCAACTCACAAGAGCCAGACTGCTCCCCCAGACTCTGTTGGGCACAGACGCAACTGGGGAAGCAGAGCAGAAGCCTCCTTCCAGGACTCCTGGCATCTGTACCAGGTCAGATAAAGCTTTATGCCACTGGGAACACTTTGTGGGTAAAAGTTGTGTTTATTGGGTTGATATGACACAGGCAGCTCTGTTTTCTATAGAAAAGACAGCAACTGAAAACTGAGCAGAGTATTACACAGAGCTGTAATGACTATGTACACTGCACAACATTCATCATTGCTATTGAAGACTGACTGGGACCATAATAAATACACGACTATTTGATATATGTCCTCAAAAAGGTCATCCAGAAGCATATCCTGGGAAGCCCCTCCTGGCATGAAGTGCAAGACCAGCCAAATTGTTTTAACTCTTCAGTATATTTTTAGAGTTCATTTAAAACATTTTGTCATGTATATTCTCTTTTAAAGAATGATACATCACCACTGACAGTCAGTGCATACTGTTTTCATAGCCTAGCTTTCATAAATATTATGAACAAATATCACAGTGGTATTGTTATAATGAATTACAGTGATGTGTTTCTTGAGAGAGTGCCAATGACTGGTTTATATCCTCCACGATGTTAGTGTCATAAGAAACGTGGCACAAATCTTTTCCCAAGGTTCAGCAGTATCTTTAGGCCAATAATGCTACACATTTTTTTCCTTTTAAAAACAGTTTCCTCTGAACATTGATGTATAGCCTTTTAAAATTTTATTTTAATATGGTCAATGATCTAACAACACTTATTATGTTTGAAGTTCCTTTACTGTAATCTGGAAATAATTTTCATCTGACTCTCACCAACAGCCAAACATAATAAAATATGTATAAGCCAAATGATGTTACACAGAGGCTCTCAGGACTACATGAGGTTCTCATACAATCTTACAGTCCTCCACTATCAGAGTTACAGAGTACCACAGTAAAAGCAGAGAATGAAGCACCAAGCTCTTCCCACCTACTGGTAACTTATCCAGGAGGGAAAGAGCATTTAGCAACGCTGCAGATAACCCTCATCAGATGCCTGTTCATACACCTGTCCAATAGAGGCTGGGGACAAGCTTTGAGGTTTCCCTGGGGGTGCCTTGCTCCCATCACCGTGCACTGTCTCTGCACTAGGACTGGTGCCTTGCCAGCCCCCTAACAACCTTCCCAGATGGATCGCTTCCTTCAGGAATGATGTGCCAGCAGGCACCCTTAGAAAGACATGGCTGGATGAATTTGAAATTCGTTTTTATAAGATCTGTGGGGGGGAAAAATGTCATATGTTTAGCAGCTGCTTGTCTTGAGATAGGCTTGTAGTTGGAACCATTAAAAAACATAGAATTTTTAACTTTTTTCTTTTTCGTGGTTTTTTTAATCTAGCCTACCCTGTGAGAACAATAGTTCATTTAACTCCAGCTGTGTTCCACCACATTCATTTCAATAATGTTTGGTCTACTGAACATACAGAATTAAGTACCTGCATGTTCTAAAGTGGCATAGATATTTTGTCTTAGGCTCTCAGAAAAAGTTCTGCACAAAAATATACTAAGGGGAAATTATATGCAAATGTATATTATATGCAAATGTGTCCATGGCTGAAATGGCAACATTTGCTAACACATACACTGCACAGTAGGGTAAGCATTTTTTTAACATACGGAATAAGATATAATAGCAAATACCTTTGCAACTTTGCTTCTCTACGCAACACATTAAATGCTGCCTTCACAACAGTAACCCATGCATAAGAAATTCTAAATGGCCTGACTCTTTCAGTATCCCAAGGAGGTTTGGATTTCACAATGCTCCTTTTGCTTCTCACACAAAGATACTTCTCTCCTTAAAAAAACCAAAAACCCAAATCCCCCCCAAATGAAACCCAAGCAAGAAATTTTCCAGAATGATAAGGAGATCAAAAGTAGTGAGTGAAAACAAAAAAGTCTTTGCCTAAAAGAAGGAAAAACCCTAAGGGGCCCAGAGCTGCATTTTTTTAATTTGACAGGCATTTAGAAGTATAATTGATGGGGCAGTTAACATGGCTCTTGACCAAAACAGTTCACATGCGATAGCAATGTCCCATTTATAACATGCCAAAAATTGTGTTAATATGTATTTCATGAAAACACAATTACTTCATAAAACAGGAGAAAAAAAGATCCTGTACGTTAATAAATGTATTAGAAGTTTTGAGTTTGAAGCACTATGTTGTTATTTCAGATTATGTCTACAAATAAACACAAGGAAGACATTTTCAAGAGCACCCTCTTTTCTCTGTTGCATTAGGCTATGCTACCTTTGCAACAAATACAATAAAACAAATTGTCTACAGTCCAGGTTTACAGTAGAAACCAATTGCCTCCCACACCAGGGAGAGTGAAGACCAGGTCATTCATCAAAAATCACTAATGCCTAAAGCCATAGGTCACTTTTCAACCCAAAGGATAATAGTTTTTCCTTTCAACTACAAATTCCAGTCTAGACGTGCCTTATGATAGCTTTTGAAAGGCGTTTTTGCCTAAAGTGTGCTCCAGTGTCAGCTACCCTTGTCTGAGGCTTCTTTATATCAACCCAGAGCCACCTGCCTTTCACAGACAGCAGGAAAGCCTGAAACAGATACGCAGAAGAGTTTCTCAGGGCATGATTTTTTTCGGGCTGCTGTTCACACTGACTAGCTTGCTGGCACCTACAGCACTTATGAGTAAAATATATATAGAATCATAGAATGATTTGGTCTTATTTTACCTTGTAAGTGTTGGTTACTATAGTAGGTACAACGCATAATGAAAGAGAGGAACAAAGAGACACATAACTCACACCAGATAATGCCTCTACAGCTATTCTGTACATACAGCTATGCCTTCATGGGATGTGGTAAGCTCCAGAAAAACGTATGGAAAGACAGCTGTTGCCACTAAGCTCTTAGAGTCTAGCTCTGTCATCAAGCTAGACATGCTGTAACTTGCTAGACTCTCCTGACAACGTTAACTGGTTGCCTTATGTTATACAAGAACTTTGGGAGCATCATAATGAAAATTAATCTTAGTGTATCTGTAGCCCCCTGAGACAGCTTGCTACTAATTACAAAGCTTACATTTATTATAGGTACATGGGGTCACTGTTGACATTTCAGCTCTTAATGATCTTTCTTCAAGTACACACCAGAGCACAGCATGTCTCTGTTGTTTAGCACCGTGCAGGTCTCAAACCAGCAGTGGAGCCAGCCATCAGCCAGTAGTGACAAATTCACTAGTTGCATCTGAAGTTCCTGCTGTCTCTCAACAATTGCTATAGAGAAAAGCATCAGAAGTGAGTACTCGGTTGTCCTCTACCAAATGATTTCAAAGAGTTAAAAAACCACACCACATTACCTGCTACACGGCAGCAGTCTGAGGTAACTAAGTTCAAGTAACCTGAAGGCTGTGCATTTCCCTCAACCCTGCAAAGCTCAACTTCACTAGCAAGCTCCCTCTGCCCTACTTTTCTTCCCTCTCTTATAGATAAAGGACTATCATCTCCAAGAGCTGTCATTCCTGCAATTTGCATGAACAATAATTTCTCAGAAAGATGCAATTCTAGCTTAGAGTGGGTCATCTCTCCAGGCTACATACCAGTCAAACCAAATGTCTATTAAAAAAAGAAAAAGCTTTCAGATACCGGCACGTGGTAGCCGTAAATATTAATTTATGAATCATGACTAACTGGGAAAATATGAATAAAGATGAAAGGAGTGAAAACAGTGATTGAAAATTTTATGACTGAACATGCTGAATTTGATTAGTTATGATTAATGGGGGTCACATTTTGTTCCTTGTAAATAGTTGAGTAATTGCTGTAAATCCATGAAAATATTCACAAAAAGTGAAAGGTTTTCACACAAACACCAAACCACACAAGGAAATATGTAATGCATTAGTAGAGAGCTGTTCAAAACCTAAATTCTTTACAGCTTGTGATATTACAATCAGTTTTCCCTTCAGTTTCTGGCATCACTGTCCATTTCTTCACCCAAACATGATCACAAAACAGCCCTGTGGCAAATGCAGGAAGTAGGAGACAACTTAGAGAACCATTTTTGTCACAGAGAAATCTCTATGATGTCACAGTCAAAACATGATCAAAGAAAACATGTGTGTGGGGGAGAAATGAAGGGTCCTGTATGGTCTGTCCCTAGAACTTGAAGACCACTTCTCTGCCTCTGCTACCCACCAAGATGTCCATCAGCCTGCTGGCCCTCTGCCAGGAAAACTCACATTGGTCTCATAGATTTAGTACTCACAAAAACTAAACCTGTTTAGGCTGAAAAAACGATTTCCTTTTCAAAGCAGAGAAGTTTGTGAATTCTACTCTCATGTCACCTTATCTAAAGAATCCTTACAGGCTCTTCAGGCTGACTTTACAGTTAAAGTGTTTTAACTCTCTTTCCAGGACCCAGAGACCCAGTGGTGATTTAATACTCTCCCAGAAGCCCACACGTGAGTTCTTCAAACCTAAAGTGTGACATGACTGCTGCTAAAAACTGAAGATGCAGCAAGGTGTATTTATCAAAGTCATTTCCGTATTTGATGAATACTGCTAAGCTGTGCAAGCAACATTATCAAACTGTATCTGCCTTAAGTTAAAAATATCAGCCAGCAAATGCCAGACGCAGGGTATAAGAATGTTCCATGTTGCTGCATATTTACTCAATCAACTCTGCAGACAGGAGCATAAAGGACCCACAGGGAATATCTTTCAGCTGTCAGGCAAAACTTGGGTTGGTTTACTGAAGCACCCAAGGTGTAAGGGTTCTGAAAGCCCTTTTGTCTGTGAGGCTCTCCTCTCTAATGAAAATCTGAAACATTGGCACTGCTTTTCAGTGGTTTTGTGTTTTCTGCTTCCACTATGGCTAATGACATAAGTTTTCAAAGTAAATAAAAACAATTCCCATGTTAGCAATGAAAATACATTTTCATTCCAAGTGAGTTTGTTTCTTTTTTCTCTCAAAGCAGAACATCTAACTTTAACCCTTGACTTCAGTTTTCCTCATCTGCCCTGAAGAGACTTGACAAAATTTTACTGAAAAAAAATTCCTTCCATACTGAAAGTCAGGACAATTTCCTTTTTGCTTCTTCTTTGAAACATCTTTTTAAACACTTCCCTCCTCAGTGTCCTTTGACAGTGGTGAATCTTTGCAGAGATGCCTTGAATGTGTCTTTCTTTCAAGCCTACTATTGCTGCTGCTTGCACCAGTCAGGACAGGATAATGTCCCTGAGTCAGTGACAGGAGTCTGGGTTAATTGAAAGGCATCACCCAAGGCTAATACCTGGCAATCTCTGATAAAGGTATGAGCCTCTCTTGTAAGTGCAAACAAACTACTATTATTACCTGGTGGTGTTGCAATGTTAGCTGAACTGAGCAGCTTATATGGGATGCGTATGAACTTAATGACTGTAAAATTAACCTTCATTTTAGTCATGAAACTAATACAAGGATTCAATACTGTCTTCTTAATCCACAGTGTAAGTCTTGTCACTGTGTCCTCTAGTGCTCGGGATGCTTCTGTACCAGAAGGCAATGATCAAAGTAAGGAAGTGTTAGCTGGAAGTTGGAGATTATTTTGTGTGGCACAGATAACTGGGTTTCTAATGTCCAAGAAGATCCCATGGTACTGTCTGTCAGGTGAGGAGGTAGGGACTTTCACAAAATGTCCAGGCTGCAGGGAAAAAGCCTATAGTCACTGTCCACTTTGGTACTGTGATATAAAAGGGTTGTGAAAGTTAATCATACTGCTGAAAAGGAGCTGGGCAGGACTTCCGTAGTAATATCCTCTAAAAAGCCAGGTTCAAGGCTCAAAAGACAAGAGCACCAGAGTGCCAGGGCATGGAAGAGATGATGGTGTAGACAGCTACACTGGAATGTAGCTATGCTGGGAACCAGGAAGCCATTTGAAACAGGGAAAACCATACAGGATAGATGGGGTGCCTGTTCTTCCTTGAAACCAGCACATCACTACGGAGAACTAAAGCAGTCATTGAGAAGCATCAAACCTAGAAGCAGGAGAGAAGCCAACAGAAGTAGGAGCTCTCAGTTCAGACTGAGGCAACCTATGAGGTGGTCATAACTAAAGTGCAATGCACTTCTGAAAGAGTCAGGAGGAAAGTAAGCAGCACAGTCTCAGTGAATAAGGACACATAAATTAGACTGCCTACCGTGCCAGATGAATTGCAGAGGCAATGGCATAAGTAACGGTGTAAGGCCAATACTTGGAAGTACTTCTACAGTAATACTAGAAGCCTAAAAATTTAGAGAGGGAGCTAAAATACTTGGCACCAAATGACAATCCTGATACAATAGGCTTCTTGGAGTGTGAAGGATGGAGGATAACTAATGAGATATGGTATCACCTACTGGATAGGAATGATGGAACAGGACACAGGTCAGGGAGAGGAACTGTATGTGAAGGATATTATACAGTGGCACAGCATAAAAATATTATGGGGCAAAAAAGGACAAAGGAATCCTTGTGGATGAAAAGCATGAATGCTAATAATAACAACATAGCTGTGCCACCAACCCTCTGATTAAGGCAATGTCAGAATCGCTGGTTCAGGAAAAACTTCATGAAATTAGAGAACTGCAAATTCAAAGACACTAACTTCACCAGACTGAGTTAATGCTTCATTAAGATACAGAAATCTAATTTTTTGGGCACACAAATGCTTGCTACTTAAAAAACCATATTGGAGTCAGTCTCAGCTGGTGCACAGGACAACAGCTATTAATGGGAGAGGTATTCTGCATTAGTGATCATCATATGGCTAAAAACTAGAAAAAGAGAGAAGGCTAAAATGTAGTTTGTGGCTATTTAGTTTCAAGGGAAAAAAGTATGCTACAAAAATTAGCAATTATGAAAAAGTAAAACACAACTTCTCTCCCCTCCAAAACTCTGAGTTACTTGAAAAGCCAAGAAGTCTACAGAAAGCATGACAGCTATGAAATACACTGCACTAGAACCTTAGGTAAAGTGTGTGATGCAGACCAAAAAGAAAACAAACTACCTCTGGATGGATGGCTCAATAGGAAAGCAAAAGAAGCTTTCAAAGGCAGAAGATAAGCCTTCATCATTAAACAAAAAACCCAAACCAAACCAATAGAAAGCTTTAGAAAAACAATAAAAAGAAAGGACTGAAAAACCCCCAAAATAAAGCAGCTCAAATGTAAACGTGAAATAGAGGGCTAAAAACTAATGTGAAGAGTGACTTGCAAACAATGCCCAACATTCTTTGAGCACATCAAAAGCAGGAAGATATCTTGTGATTCATGGGACCAGATGATGATAAAGACACAACAAGGATGATAATGCCATCACAGACAAACAGTTAGGTATTTGTTCCCACTTTTACTGCTGAGGTTGTATGGCAGTCTTATGTATGACATACTTGTTGCAGCACATAGTTAAGAGGTTTTTTGTTTATTTTGTATTGAAGTTACAGAAGATTTAGAGAAAACCAATTAAAATCACTAAGAGGACAGAACAGCTCTCTCATCTCTGTAGTGTCTCCTACATAGTCTAGGACTCTTGTGTTGAGAGGGGAAAGCCAAAAAAGAGATATCACAGTTTACAGGATCAGAGAGAAGTGGATAGCTGAACACAATTAGGATCAAACAGAATAAAATCCTGCAATACTAGAAAAAGTAGTAGGGGACACTCTATGAAGCTAATAGGAAACTGATTTAATTCAGATGAAAGTACATTCCAGAAGGAGAAGTGAACCCCTGGAACCTGCTGCCACAGGAGGCCGCTGAGGCAGACAGTATCAACAGTTTCAAGTGGGAATGAAGCAAATTCCTGGGAAAACAGTCCATGAACACTAAAAAGACTGTGCAGGTATATGGTCTCCAACATCCCCAATACACCAGCTGCGATGCTGAGAGAGCATGAGAACAGAGCATGGAAGAGGTGAAGTTTGCACGCTATCCCTAAAGTCTCTTCCACTGCCTCTGCTGGAAACAAAAGCAGGCTAGACCTACCCTTGGTCTTATGCAGTCACACATTTTGAAATTAACTTCTGCCCAGCTTCTGCATCTCAGTTTTTGTTATGTTACCTTTTAAATTTCTCAGCTAAGCAGCCCATCCCATAACAGGCTGTGTCAGTCCTATTTCCAATAGATTGTGATTGCTCCTACAACTTGGGTACGTATGTTCTTCTGTGGCTTATGTATGAGAAAAGTCTGAATGACTCATGAGTGAATATCCAAAACCAGAAGTGGTACGCACCATATTCCATAGGAGCAGTTACAGAGAAAAAACACACCTTGGTGTGTTGAAGATTTAATTCTTGATATCAAATACTTTTATTTTTAATAAAGTGTCCAGACACTTAATTGGGAAACATGTTCAGAAAATTATATTAGTATTGATTAAACCAGGACACTGCAGAAGTTAGTCTCCTAGTGACACGTATTCTAAAAGAAATAAAGCTGGGGAACATTGGATCACAGTTAAAAGGAGGTAAGTTACTCCTCTGCAGAGTAACGTCTGCAGCTCCTAATCTACAGTGTAGCAAAGCAGAGAGCAGCAGTAAGAATTACTGAAAAGATTAATATTTTAGCCCAAAAGAATTGTAAATTACAGTACACTACCAGAAGTCACTTGGATATGGTCATTACTACAAAAAAGAATGCAACAAGCAACAGCACCCCACTGTCCTTTACTAACAATGAGAGGAAACAAAAACAGATTCCTCAGCGCACATGTACCCGACTCCCATCTGGAATATCCTGTATTTCCTTTCTCAGAGTTTGACGAAAGGTGATAACAGATACTACAAATCATCAGTACAAGCTCACTTATTGGCTCAATGGAAATTCTGAGCAAAAAGATGTTGACAACAGTATCCCAACCATCTCCTTTTCTGATTTGTTGGTGGAGTACAACATACAATCAGAGAGAGCGCTTTACAATCATTGCAATAGTGTGTTCTATTAATAACTATAGGAATGTGAATTTATGGTCTGCGAAAGGCTTTAGAGTTCTGACTGACAGCCTGTGAGTCTTATTTCATAAACACTACATGATTTAATAAGCAAGAAATCAGGAAGCTGATTCTAAGAAATGAACCTACAGAAAGTACTTTTCAATCTGAAGACAACCGTGCTAGTAAGTCTGAGGTTATCCTCTTCATGTTGTTATGCACAGATGCACATGTGTTGCTGTACAGAAACACAGCAAGTTGCAGGGTTTATACACACTCCTAGAAGGGAGAAAATGTTAAAATAGCATGCTGAGAAGACAGCTGAATCAGAAACCCACCATAAGAAATAAATGGCTTTTCAAAGGAAGCATAATACGTGCTTTTACTAAGGACCATTTGTTAGGGACTAACACATCGTTTATTTTCAGTGCAGCTTTGGAAAAAAATTTGCAAGGGCCATTATGGTTAAATCTGAAGATTAAATTACTAGTTTGGAATTTTCAAAACATTCTGTGCTAGTTTAACCTTGCTCCCCTTAAAGTCAGGAACAGGTTTTTCCAATGATTTTAATGGGCAAGGTACTGAAGCAAGCAGAGCAATTCCAGAAGTTCTGCCATGGAAGTACTTCAGTTTCCCTCTTTACAGGAGTATTAAGTTACATTTTTATGTGGCTATCTAGACAATCTGGGCTGTAAGAGCTGGATGAAGAGGAAGTTCTTATTAGCTCAGTAGGTCTAGGAGTTCAATCAAACTTTTAAATATTTTGTTGAATTAACTTCATAGAATTTAGTGATGAGTCATACCTTTCTATGTGCAAAAGCTGTTGAATTACATTGCTCAACTTCAGAAGCTCTCAATGAACATTACAATAGTGACAAGGTCTATACTTGTTTAGGCTTTCCAATTGCCTTACAAACTTAAAATTAATAATTTAGCTTAAAACATCCCTGTGAAGTGGGTTATATCCATGCCCTCTGCCTTTTTTTTTTTTTTTTAATACAGATAAGGGAGATAAAGTATAGAGGCTGTAGCAAAGAAGAACCTACACAGCCAATACAATCACACCACATGGAAATAGGCAGGCCATTCTCCTGCACACAAAAGGAGAAGTTGGGGAATTGCTGGTATGGAAAATATTGACCAGTGCAGTTGCTTGCTGGAAGATACCTTCCTGCCTGAAAACCCACGGGTTCCAGGAGGCTCAAAGCTGCACAGGTAGCCCACCATGTAAACATTTCTCTCCCAAGTGGGGAGAGAAAAGCAATCAGTCCTTGAAAGCAGGAAGGGTCTGAAACAAGCTGGACACTCAAAAAAAGACGAGCATGAAATAATAACAGGAGCCTGGTCCCTGTTTACCAAAGCATCTAATTTCATCTAATTTCAGCTTTCCAACAGTTAGAGGAGTCTCATCTGAGCTGGCTGTCCCTCCTCCCTCTAGCATTGATGGAGACATCAAGTCACTGGCCAGGATGCCCCTAGTTCATCCCTCCATTTCAGAACATGTTCCAGGACAAAAAGCTGCAGGCCACTGAAATTGATGTCATGAAGCCCACCTTGAGAGTGTCAGCTAATATTTTAAGATGGGGCAAATTTTCAATGAATAACAGATCTTCAGCTAGCTCTTCCTAAGACTGCATGTGGTCCCAGATAGCAGAGAGTTGTAAACCTGTAAGTGCATTGCACTAACATGCAGTCCTCCCTATGAATGTAATTTCTATGTTTGTCCCACCTGCACAGAACTTAATGTAGTGGACACCTAATTAGCCTGTGATTTGGGCTCACATACACCACCGCAATTGATAAAATAACGCAACGTTTTATAAAGTGCATACAGATCCAGAGTTAGAAATCACTAGAAGATATTAAAAGGCTGCGTTATTGCAAATACATGTAGTTGCTTAAGTGAAGGCTGACTTCAGTACTTAGTGTCACCACATTGTCTTGAATTTGCTTAGACAAACTCCACTTCCTCCCTTCAAACTTTTTCTTGCATCTGTTCTTAGAATATGAAAGTCCACCACCATTAACAATCAATTGAACATCCTACAGCTTTCTCACATTTAACTTTACAACTTTAATTGCAGAAAACAGTTAACTGTGATGTCACAACTTTAAAAGTGTTATACTTATTTTCCCAGAGGGCACTGCTACAATTCGCAACGGAAAACCAACTTTGAACATTTTCCAAAATAGCAAACAAAAATTACATCTGTCATCAGTGGGAATAGATCTTACATTTGCTTCTTGGGCACAGCTTCCTTTTGATATTATGGAGATGGAAGGGCTTGTTTTCTCAGCAGCAATTAAGAAATGTCATCTAGAAGTTTAAGAAAGATAACCCCTAAAGGTACTACATCCCACACCTTAAAAAGAAATCTGTTTTAAAAATCATCCCTGGCCTACCCTTTTCCCTCTGGGCACGCTACACACCAGACTAACATCTGCACATCTGTTCTTCATACCTGAGTGTCTCTCAAATGAAGAAATACAGAAAATAAACTACTGTCCAAATCAACAAGATATTGCATTACATTTCATGGTTCCCATTATCTTAAAGTGCTCACTAACTCTTGGAAACAAAACCCTATCATTAGTCATACCTATTTAACTTACTTTATGTAAAATTACAATTAAGAACCACCTAAATACGATTGATTGGTACCAAAATCTGGAAATTTATTCAAGCTGTGATTTGACCAGCAAAATGCACAAGTGAATAATATTCAAAATGGCCACTACTGTATGATAGTAGCATAATTTTTTCCCCAGACAGTTCAAGCAACCTATTCTGCCACCCAGAACTTCTCTCTGTCCTACAAAGTTCCCTTCTGTCTTGGTGTGTCAGCTCATTTACTATGTCTGGCTGTATGCAGGTTTCACTGTTACTACTGGTTTTGCTTTTTTCTCTTTTCACCTACAACAGTATGTTATCTCTAACAAGGTCACAAAAGCTTCTGCATAACAGTCTAATAATATTCATTATGATATAAGATTTCACATGAGTATAATTGATAGGGTCAATATGCAATGCAGATGTTCTTCCAGCTGTTAGATGTGATCACCACTAAGATATGAAAAAGAAAAAAAAGGCGAGGAAGAAGAATTCTAAAAGAACCACCCATAGTGCATAGTAAGCACTGGAGTCTTCCACGCTGAACCTACTGACATTTAGTGCTGTGCCATCATTCCTATCTCTCAACGATGTCAATACATTCTCTGGCCACACAAGCATCACTTTAAATTGGGAGAGGCAATGGTCTTTCATGGCCTTTCAAAACCCTATCTGGAAGCAAAGGTTTCATGAAATTTGGTGTCTGGTGCCAGCTCGCTTGCGAAAGAGAGAGAAGATAAACACTTTGTCTACCTAAGACAATACCATAAAATATTACATCAACTCAAAATGTTCCACACTAAAATCCACATGAGCTAACACACCCAAAGGCATCCAAGAGCTGTTTGCATATCCCTGCTCTGCCTGCAAATCAACTTTTTTGCACCTACTGATCCTAGTACATGGACAGTGTAAGTAATGTGGGCAACTGGGGTCCGCCCTAAAAGGAATAAATAAGAAAATTAATTCTCAGAACCTATTGTGATAATTTCATCAAGAGTCAAAGGACAGAAAGAGCAGCCATCACAATCTATACATTAATTATTCACACAGTATCTGCCGAAAATTGGTTCTGAAATATTTCAGTTTGAAGACCCGACTTCAAAGCACACACCAGTGTTTTGCTGAACTGGATCCTCAGCAAGATAAATATGTTTAGCTACCAGCAGGAACAGAAATCTTTTTTTTGTAATCTCTCTCATTCCAGTTACCAAAGTTTTGCAGACACAACAAAAAACCATACCATACCCTGTGCCAGAAGAATCTGCATTAGATAGCAACAGATACATGTCTTAATTCAAACTAGAGACATTTCTCCTGAAAAATACATGAAAAACACCCAGAGTTAATTCTGCCTTTTCCACTCATACTAATTGGGACCTTTGTCAGTGACTGCAAATACACAGGAACTCAAGCTCATCAGTTAACTCTGCTTTTGCAACTCAATTCCTATCATTTCCTGGGTCTTTCCACCATAAAACAATTAAATGAAGTATTTCTGTTTGATGTTGTCTAGTTCTAGAAGTGGTTCATACAGAACCCAACTCTTAACACATTACACTTAAGAACAGTTTTTTTCAGAAGTCCATTACAACAAAATCACTACCACTTGTTCACACAGATTAAAGTACAGTGAGGTTTTTTGGCATGACATTCTTTCCACGGGCAGATCAGATAAGCTGGTATTGCTGCTCTGCATGTGTTTGGTGTGCTCCTAGTAGCTAGAGGCACAGGAGAAGACAAACCCTCCAGATACCACCGCACACTTCCTAGAATGACATGAATACCACTACATTTCCCTTTAGTTTGAATATTGGTCCAAACTACCTATTGCCTGGACATGGATGAACAGTGGAATGACACAAAATATCAATGCAACTGCTAACAAAAGGGAGAGGAATTGTCCTCTCCCGTCAAGCCAAACATATAAATTCACCAGTCAACACTACATTAAGTATCTCAAAAAAAAAAAAAAAAGAAAATCACTTGAACTTCAACTTCCTTTCAACACGCTTAATGATGCTGTTTACAGTATTTTAGCATGTTACCAGGTTTTATCACAATAAATTTGCTCAGCTACTGTTGTAGTACTCAGTGTTTAACCCTACGACACCCCTGGTCCAGCACACGTGACTGCTGCCAACAGAACACACGCTCAGGGAGTTTAAATTTCAGCAGCCACACGCCTGAATGTTTCCTCTCTCAGTACTGCAAATGCTTGCAATAAATTACTTACAAAATAAGGCCTGATTCACCACTGCATTACACCATTTGTACACAGCTGATTTCAACAGAGTTACACTAGTGTAAAAGAAAAGCAGGGGAGGGGTGAAGCAAGTGCTTGCGTGTAGATAATTAACCATCTTTTTCATTGAACCATAATATACTTTCCCCATAAACTGGCAACAGAACCAATCAGTGTACACATTTCATTTCAAACATAAAGTAATTTTAGAAGCTAGCATTATTGTACCATTTGAAATATTCTCTGTTCTCATCAAATGATTCCCCCTGTAATTGATGTCATAAAGAATATCTGTGTTAAGCTGTCTTCATTTCCACAGTTTTCAATCCTTATGATGATCAATTATTTATATACAGACTAGATGAAAGGCAAGATTGTAATGACTCCAAGAGATTTAAGAGTGATATAATAAATCTTGAAAGCAGAACTCAAGTGGGTGATGGTAACAAGAGTCAGTACTGGACGATCATATTTTACTATTTTTAGAAGTTCCCCTTCACCCCTCCCAAAAAATCACTAAAGCAGCACCTCCTCCTGCAGTCCTTCTCCTTTTGTGCTAGCAATAGGCCTTCTGCTTCCTTGTGAGATCCCTGCCACCCTCACTTCTTCCATCTTAATCTTCCTTAAAAAGGAGAAGCATCTGGTTTTTGCTGTCCTTATTAGGCCAATCATTTTAGTTGCCATCATGACCTCATAGAATGGCAAGGAAAATTCCTTGATGTAATTTTTTATGAAGTCCTTCTTATACAAAGTACATCAACACACCTACACACTAAGAATGACTTAGGGCTTCAAAGTTTACATTTGCATCAAAACTTTTCTAAAACATCTGGTTGGCTTTGGTTCAAGGCAACAATAAACATAAGCATTGTCACCAGTCAGTATTCATGTCATATGTAACTTAAAAAGGACATACATTTCTTCATATGACTCTCATCAGACTTGAAAAAGAAGTCTGGCAGAAATACCAGTGACTGAGATAAATCAAAGATTCAAACTCATGCTTCCATCTGACTCCTTTTTTTCTACAAGTCTCTAAAGAGAAGATTCAACAGCTAAGAGTCACCAATCTTTTTTTTCTGTGATCACACTGAGCCATCAGATATGTCTAACCATGTGGGTCCTGGCCTGCTTCCAAATGCAGCTTCCAGCCACATTTAGGGACATACACCCTGTTCAAACAAACGTGCATCAACAGATATCTTTTGGATTTCTCTCAAAATATAATAAAGAAATCATCCTAGTCTTATGTGTCTTCTTCACACTTGCAATAATTCTTTAGAGTAACTTAGACTCATGCATTAGATATTAAAATATAGATTATATTTATAAATGTATAAATGTTACAACACCGATTTGGATAATCTATTTTGGACAACTGTAAAGAACTTAACTTTCAAATTTGCTCTTCGTTGCCTGAACCTCAAGCTCAGTTGAAAGGTCTTCAATTGGGACAACAAAAACAGAAGATCACCAAATTATTAATAACAGAGTTAAGGCCAAAACCTGTGGCTAAATACAGGGCAAGTTCCAAAGCCTTTGCGTAATACAAAAATTCTCACTAGCATTTTGTTTCAACACGCATTTCAGAATTTTATTACCTATATTAAGAGGCCATACAGTAGGTACACTTTGCAACCTGATCTTACATTTTTAGAGTGTACTAAAGAAAGTGTTTCCTATAGTGGTAGACAAACGATGTGATTAAAAGATTACATATTCTAGGACCAAGTTTTGCAGTAAAAAATAAATCATAAAAAAAATAAATCAGTTTTCCTCAATTAAGACTCACAAAATATGATCCTAATTGATTTGTATAACAATAAATATGGCCATGGTTACAATTAGTGCCAAAGTCTTTTGCTACTTTATTTCTCTTTCTCTCCTTTGGGATTTCTCCTTTTCATAATACACTTGCAAGAAACAATAACTCTTGAAAATGTCTGCAAGGAGTTAATTCTAAACGATAAAGCAGCTAAATCAAGAAAGCAGCTAAGATTGAGTTTATGTCAACAGGTAGAATTTACAGTCCCACAAAAAGAAATGTTTAACAGTCAACTATTTAGCTGCAATAAATTAGACTTTCACTGTGTTCTTCTTATCACTGCGATCTATAGATGAAAACCAGTATATAGTAGCTAATTATTAATTTTATTTATTACCACAGGCAGGATTTTCTAGTAGTATTCTGTTCTTTAATGTGAAACTAGGGATCAGAACTTTATGATGACCTGAAGCTGATTTCTTAACAGTTTCGATTTCCTGCTCCTCATAATCACCGTAAATCTTGTTTTCCTCCTCAAAACTTCAGATGTTTCTAACTTCTTATCTATCAGCCTCTAAAGTGCTTCCAGACTCCCACAAATGTTTTAGCAGACTCCGCAGGCTTGCCTGCCACTCTGCTAAATGTCAGGCCATATATCTCTTCTGGGGGAGTTCCCCACTCAAGAAGCCATACCACGGGAAAAAACATGTAAGTAGGGAAGACCCAGAGGCATCCCAGTCTCAGTTGTATTTAAAGTCTGATCCCATGCTGTCATCCTAACTTGTCTAGCATGCAAACTGATTGGACAAGCTTAAGTTCACCAGGCTTAAGCAAGGCAAGCTTCAGGAACTCTTCTCTGTCCCTGCAATCCTAAGGTCAGGCAAGCCCGTGGCCCACATCCTCCAGCAACGATTCTATAATGCTTTCAAATGGCATTGTATGACCGATCTCAGAGGACATGTGAAACCCAGATCTTGAACCACACCATGCTTTATCCAAAACTTTGACAGTACAGATGTCATCACATAGGCATTGGTAATTTTCCAGCCTTCAAGATTGACTTAAGGAAAAAAAAAAAAAGGGTGGGGACCAAGGAAGGAGAGCAAGGACATTGGAGAGAGGAGTAGAAAGGAAAGAAAAGGAATTTGCAAAGACATGCTTCATCACAGCTTAAGCATCTGAGAACTAGAATCACAAAGAAATATTTTGCATTTACCCTATCTATGCTCTTTACAAATCACAGCCACCAGAACAGGTCAATAGAACACAGACTTTTCTGTTCAATCTGACTTTGACACTTGGTTGAATCCCTTGGAAGTGTTCTCAAGCAGCAAACCCAGGAATTTTTCCCAGCTCCACTGTGAGTTTTCAGTAATTATCACATTTCTAAGGAAAGCATGAGGCAAAGTTGGAAGGAAAGGGGATTTACATAGCTGTTAGGGCTGCTTCTGTAATACAAAATACTAACAGCAGTGCAGCTCATCAAAGCCATTCTTTTGCCCAAAAGTAATCTTTAAAAAACCACGATGTAATAAAGGATATTCTGGTACTGAAATACAAGCAGTATAACGTGGAAGGACAGTGTGGTATGGAATAAGAGATATTGTATGATGCACTGGTTCCACAGGTGAAAAATTGTCTAAGATGCCATTCATTACTTTGGTCTGCAGTTCTTAAAGAATACAAGGTGAAAATACAAAAGGCTTCTCTCCTTGGACAGCATTATCCTTTCAAGTGGTTGGTATGTTTGATTAATGTCTAGCAACCTAAGGCATAAAGTGTCAGGCTTGTGTTGCATGAAACATGAAATGACACAGGACACATTGTCGTATTTCCTGATGGTGCTTTTACGTTCAATTATGTTGTTTTTTAAGCTGCTTGTTTTGTTTCTGCTGTTTGCATGGGCTCACGCGAATCATTCAGCATGTGACTCATGTGGCTCTGGTCACATGTGGCAGAGTTTACAGTATTTTATACATTCTTCTATAAATAGGTGCTGAGAATATCCTGCCTCAACTCTACATTTGAGTCCTAGATGCTGCATTCACAGATGAAACTCCCTTGTGTGAAGCAGAGCTGAATGTTTGCAGATGTGTTTGACAGAGCTAGCTTTTTTTTTTATTATTATTATGCTACAAACTCTTTCCAAATCATGTTTCTCTTACTAAAATGAGGAAGAGTTCATAAAATGGGAATCCATGTTTGATGGGAAACATGCTGCTAAGAAATATCATCACATTGTGAAACATAGGAAAAAAATGTGAAGAACGGTTGTATGATATCATTGGTGACCGTTTTTCCCTAATTTGGTAGAGGTAAACAAATCAGCTGCCACCCTGTTTATTTAGCTGTCCCCACATCTATGGCATCCTCTCTCAGTTGGATGCCTCACTAGGTGCAATAACAACCAACTATTTTCCCCAAGGAAAACTGGATGCTTTTGTACAGGCTTTAAAACAAATAAAATATATATTTTAAGTGACCATTCTGTTCTACCTTCTGCAGTTGCCAGGGCTTCCTTCTCTCCTCTCTGCCTCGTTTGCAACCTCAGGCAAATGGAAAGCACAGGAATGAAACAGTGTTCTCAGGATTCCTTCTCTCCCCACACACCCTACCGTGGCTCTTCGCTGTTGATGTAATAGGTTGCACTGACAGTTATAAAATTACCCTTCTGATTCTGATTATTCTTCCAGACAGATGCTGCAAGCTTGCTTTGCTGTATTTGGATGCATTCTTCTTATTATTCACTAATTCACGTTTCTCAAGTGCAGGGCCTGCCTAGGATCAGCAAAGGGCAGACAGCTCAGCATCTGCTCTTAAGCTCCCCTCTCCACTGCTGTTGATTCTCACTGCGTGCTGCTCTCTCCTTCCCCCTCTCCTAACTCTTCAGTGCCTCAACAATTTTTGTCCACTTTGCCAAGTCCCTCAAACATCTGCTTCCTCCACCCCTGCTCTTGTGCTGAAGAATGTCTCTGGCAGAAGCCTGTGACCAGAATGACTTCCACCACCACAAACCTATTCTTGCCTCTTTTGGTCTCACCCCAGCAAAACACCCCTCCCAGCACAAGTAAGTTTCTGGACTGCAATCCCCAGTGACCTCAATTCAGATCTTTGCCTTCTTCTTCTTCCCTGCATGAGACTGTGACAACCTCTCAAAAGAAGCCTGACAGGGAATGACTTGGTCTTTCCCTTATCAGTTTACCCTTGTCTCCAGTGATTATGCCCAAGTCTGTTCCATATAGTCTCTCCTGCAGATTCATAAGTCTCTCATCTGCTTTCCTCCAGCCACCCCATGACCACCTCCTGAACTTCACCCTTGGGCTTATACTGCATTCTTTTTTACTTTAAAATGAAAATATAGAACAATCTCTTCCTCATAAAACACACAAACAAAAACACCCCACACAGAAACACAACCGATTTATTTAATCTAAGTTCCCTCTGTATTGTCAGTATCATGCATAGAGTTTCTTTTTCTGGCTTTCCTCTCATGTTTCAATAAAGATTCAATTTCAAGTGGTAGTTTGCTACACAAATTACACAGCCACTTACTCCATTTTCATTCCCTCTACATATCATTATTTTCAACACTCTAAATACATATGTTCAAAGTAACATTTACCTCCTCTCACCCCTAATTTCAGTGACATCACCCATTGTCTTATTTCTCCAACCAATCTTTTAGAAGGACTCTCCCATTCTTTCCTCCAGTTTTTTTTTTTGGTAGGATTTCTGGTACATATCATATTTAAATTATATAACAATATCATAAATTATATTATCCCTTAATATATTTCAGTCTCTTTTCAAGACTAAAGACTTGTTAACTCACCATGTTCATGGCAGGAATCTTTGCTGGCATCACTGAAACCTAACAGATACGAGGCCGCCAGATGAAGCCCAGCATGATTTTAGTTATGCTCTTCTTTCTTCCCATATTTTAAGCACTTCCCACCATCTCTTGACTTCAATCATAGCAAATTACTCCACTTGATTACTAGGCTGTTTGTGTCAGATTCTCTGTGCCTTGATGTCTCTAGTCTTCATGCTCAGACCAGGCCTAGTTTTCACAGCTGAAACTCCCCACAGCTCTCTTCCTTTTGCAGGTTGGCTGCAAATCCTTCTTTCTTCATCTAACTGAAGTAGCTTTGCCTCACTCTAAACCAAAGAGAGTTACAAAGACCCTTTTTCTATCTCCAGCTCTAGGACTTCTCTCTAAGTATCTCTTGAGTTGCTGCTCCTTCCTTACTATATTTTGTTTTCAGTTTTTCTGATAGAACAAATACAGTGCCCATTTAACTTCTGAGAGGCTTAGAAACACTACAATTGAAATAACCATGAAAAAACAGACCAAAAATTACTCACCTCCCTCCTTTACCCCTGAACTAAGCACAGCTCATGCAACAGGCAGGAAGGGGTAAAATAGCTTGGGAGACCCAGGCAGCTGGCCTCGTTAGACAACCGCACCCAGCTGTTTTATATATGGGACAGGAAGAGGAAATTAGAAGCTAGAGTAGGAGGATAATTCCCTGTTCAGAAGCTTAATGTGAAAAGACTGTTGTATTAAAGGCCATATTTGTTTGTACTGCACAAAGATTTGAACATATAGGAAGTATTGCCACTGTTGCATGGAAAAAGGGGGAAAGTATTTTTGTTTATTTTTCTTGTGTCTTTTTTCTCTTTACTATGACACTTTTTGTTTCAATATGTTTTACCAGAATACCAAAATTTGAAACTGGTTTTCTTGGATTCACCTTTTCAATTTTTTGCTCAATTCTTACGTTTTCCTTTCATCGGTAATTTGTCATAAACTACAAAATATAAAATTTAGTATCTCCTCTAATTCCTATGAAGGTTTTAGTCTTGACTCCATGCCAATTTAAATAATCCTAACCTAAACTTTATGCACAGGATCACACAGCATGCTTGGTCTCCAAAATACTTGAATTAAATTTCTACAGCCTATCAAACAACTGCTTTGGACTATCAAAAGGTCACTGGAGCAAGCAGTGATTTCCCTCTTTCAGTTTATGAAGCATTTTGGGAAAATATTGTAACTAGATTGAGCTTTTTAGCTCAGTTGTATGAGCAGCAACAAGAAGGAAAAACCTGTTCTCCCTCTGCTCTTACTCTGACATCAGTTTCTCTGTTATAGTGGTAACTTCTTTCTTCTAATACTTAAGTAAATTCACTACTTTAGAGCAAGAAGCCCTGCTGATAAGGAAAGAGAGGAATACTGAGTCTTCTGTTTTTCTACAGTTTTTGATTACATCATTTTTTCATTAGGCATGGCTTGTATTACAAGCAATACACAACTTAGAATTGCCAATCTTGTCATAATTTGCAGCAGAACTGCTATAAGATGAAGCAAACTCACCTCTAAACCTCATTACATGCATAACTTCATTATTATTCTTCCTTTCATTAACAGACACAGTCCATGCTACATTTTCTATGAATCAATGAAGACTAATGGAATCACACTTTACACACTTGAAATGAGAACAAAGTAAAAAAAGAATATGAAAATTAGTACAATGTATTTAGAAATTTACCATTACTGCACTAAAAAACTACAGCAATGTAATAAAAAAGGCCCATAATGGTTCCAGATCTATTTCATGGACACATAGCCTCCCTTTTAATCATAGAATATAATTCTTTAAAATGTTTGAAAAGTTTAGTTTCTTTCATTCAGCATATGTGAGAGACAGCCATCAATATTTTTACCTGGTTCTCATAATCATTGCCTGTTCAGTGGTAGTAAATTGCTACATTTTTTACTTTGAATTTTGTCATCTTTAAAGCTCAAGGTGTGAGAAAAAAAATTATTGCTCTTGATAAACTTGTTGCATGATATTCATGGAATGGATTTTTCTTCAGCTGCAAGTGCCATCTGTAATGATGATGCTTCTTTCAAGTTTGGGAAAAACAAACAGAAGAATAAGGGGCTCTAGGTGATCTAGATGTCTAGAGAAGTCACTTCACAGTGGCTCCACACCAGCTGAGTTTTGATGGCATTTCACCTTCTACAGGAAGATCTAGGCATACGGTAGATTCCCAAACTTAATCTCAAGCTGTCTCAAAGTAAAATGAGCCTTGTGCTTGGAATCCAAATATTTTCCTGACAGAGCTATGTATTGTTATTTACAACTATACCAATGTTATTTTTGATTATGATTTTTTTTTCACTTTGACAGCATTGCTACAATGCCAATGCAATGCATTACTTCCAAGAGTTCAGCATCCCTGGAGTATAAATGGAGTATGTGAGCTGCAAATGAGGTTTTCTTCACATCACAAGACTGGCTTCTATGAGTTACCCTGCTGAAATCACTTGAATGACTTGCTTTTTAAGAAGTCTGGGGGCTTAAGAACATAGTAGAATCTTATATGAAATAGTCCTCAGATTATTTATCTTTGATGAATACATATTGAATATGGGAGGAGGGGCAAAATGTTTACAGTGACTTTAGCCTTAGCTGCTAATTATGATATTAAAATAGATATTTGCATTAATTTGTATGTACTTAAATATGAAGGCTTAAAAGCTGAACCAATATTCTTAAATATGACTTTAAGGACCACCTAGTGGACAGAATTTATACAGCAGTTTTATGTAAAACTGCCTCTGCAGCATTACACAATGGTCTCTTTTGGAAAAAAAAAAATTATGTAGGGGTGTAAAGGAGAAGGGAAAAATGCAGTCAATTACAGCTTTGTTGCAAACTTTCAGTACTATCTATCTTCTCTTGTTAAATGCCAGTGTAGAAAGAAAATTTATTTGCCCAAATAGATATCTTAAAAAAATTATTAATTGACTTTCTTACATTTCTTTTTGCCTTTTTTTTTTTTTTTTACATGGAAAAAGACTGGAACAGATGGGTTGTTTAATGAAAAGTGTAGAGAGCTCTTTTTCTACTTGATATATGTGTAAAATTCAGTAAAATACCTGCTTAGTTCTAACAACCTGCATTCCATGCAACCACATGTTGTATCTTCAGACTCCAAACTGGATGTGAAGTGGAAGCAAACAGCATCCAGCATCTATATTAAAAACTAATGATGTAAAAAATGCCTTCAGTAATAATAATCTAGAATGTGAATAACCTCAAACATGCTGCCTTCCTCCATTATGGAAATTTAAAAAGCTATTTTCTCAATTCAACTGTATTCTACACAGTTAGCAATACATATTCACCTATTACATAAAGCATACCCTGTCATATGCAATGTGGAGCTATTGTCTCTGTTATAAAGAATAAAGATGTATTTGTTTGTCTTTATAACAGGATTTCCTCAATTTATCTTCATTCAGATTTGTTAAATATTCATTTATTCATTGCAGAATGTTGTGTATTTCCTTATTCTGCACCCAGACTAAGTGTTAATAAGGGATGTTAACTATAAACCGTATTTTTCTGTCTTTTGCTTGTTTCTAAATATACCAGGAAGCACAGCTTGGTGGAGGCATTTTTTTCCTATTGTCCTTTCTATCACTGGAATAAAGCAGCATATTTTGTAAAATTGTAAAAAAGGGTTTGATGCTTTGTGCTACCTATTCTACAGTCTTACAGATTCTGGAAATAAGGCCATTACTGTGCAGCAGAAATGTAAATGAATTTTTACATAGCATTCTCTATAGCATTAAATGGTGAATTCTCATTATTCCTTATAAAACAAACCCTTCCTATCACAGGGACCCCCTTTATATGGCCCAGAGTCAACCATTTCAGGGAAAGTGTTTGTGCTCAAGATGAATATCGTGTCATGGAAATTCACATGGACCAAGTTATTTCTGTGGAACATTCTACTCTTGGAGAAGCAGAAGAAAAAAAGCACCCATCATGTTTGAAGCTGGAGTCCTTGCGTGAGTGGGAAATACATGCTTTAGCTTCAGCTACCTCTTTGTAGAAGCTGAAGTGGGCTAGTTCCAGCCGACAACAATTTAGAATTTCAACATGTTTGCTAATGGAAGGAAAAGCTTTCCAAAAATTAGTGTGGATGGTGTTAGGGTCAGAACTGAGTCACAAACACACATCTCATCAGATTTTAGATGTGGTAATGATTCATATTAAAATCCTACTACTCCTCTGCTGTCTTAGATATGGCCACAATCCTCTAAGAAGGTCTGTCTCTCTTGACCTGAATGCTGTTTTCATGTTGGGGTTATGCCCCATAACCAGAATTAATCACGGTTACTGGTTAATCTGAACTGCCAGTTCAGATTAATTTGAAGGGAATGGAAGGGAATGGCCCAGCCTATTTGAGCCCTACCCTAGAGTGGACAGGTAGCATGACTGGGATCTCTTGTCACCTGTGAACCTCTCCACGAGTTCATTTTTTCCCCTTGGTCTTGGCTCAATGAAGACTCGGGTAGGTGGTTCCGTGGATAAGGGAGGTTGGGCAGCTCCATTCCTACAGGCTGGGTTTTACCTGTGGAACTAGAAAGGGATATGTCATGCTCTACATTTTGGAAAAAAATCTTTTCTTCAAAACAACACATAGAATGCATTCCCACTCACTTGAAACACAGAGCTAGTAGACGAGAACCAGGAATGAAAACAATTATAAATAGCCCAGAATAGCTGCACTGAACACAAACTGAATGATGTGGAAAAACAAGCAGGCTCGTTTGAAGTCTACTTGATACTGAAAGGATTTCTGGAGGAATGAAATGCAATTACTTCAGGAATATGGGGAAGGCCAAGATCTTTATCATCCTTAAATAATGCATATGAAACTATTGGGGAGGAATTGGAACACTGGGTGTAAAGTGGCTTAAAATACCTCCCTGATTTAGACAGAGGACTGTCTAAATTGCATAACTCCCCCCTCAGTCATTCTAGGGGCCAACACACTGCTTGGACACCACAGCACCTCCATCTAGAACGCCTGCTCCTCAAGACACGTACTGTGCACCGGAGTTTGGAAGATCTCTACAAAGCTTATTCCACATTCTCTACATCAAAGAAATCCTTTTGCTGCAGAACTGGGCCTTTTATGACTCCTTTCTGCTACATTAAAGGACTAGATTGAGGGTCTTCACCATTTGTGCAAAAGACTTCCTTCTTCTGTGCTTACTTGGGGTTAAATAAACAACTTATTTTTATATGGCCCTCAAAACCAGCTTGAAAGCACCAGAAAATTACCTGCTGCATGCTGTGTTCTCTACCACCAGCAAAGCAGAGCAAGACTTCAACATCTGTGATTTTATTTAGAACTGCTGTGCCTAGGACAACTGCTACAACTGCTGGTTGAATAGGCAAAGAAATCTCACTTGCCTGCTCAAATTCAGTTCAGCAATCTGAAAGGACCGATAAGTGTGGTCATCTGACAGTCACACCTATACAAGAAGTTTCCAACTCTAACAGAGATTCTCTTACATGTAAAAGACTGCTGTCACCAGTATGGCTTATGGGCTGGGTCAGCAGACAACAGCATCCCTGACACAGTTGGGTTTTTTATTCAGGATGGACACACCTTGGGTAAATATTCCCGCTGTTGCTATTCGTGTTTCACTTATTTTATTGTTAAATTAGCCTCAATATGTCTGTCCAATTTTGCAGTAGTTGCAAAATATTCTTTTGTTTTTATGCCTTTACTGATGTCAGGCCATGGCAGGAACTGCAGGTTTTGCTGACCCTGATCCCTTTCTGATAGTGGGGTTTAGAATGTCCATAAAACATGGGATAGCTCACTCCTAAAACTAAGGAAATTAGTAAAACTGTTAAATGTGGTGGATTAGCCAAAACATAAAAATGAAAGAAACCCCCTGTATTCACTAATTCCTCCTGGTATTAGTTCAATGTTTTCCCCAAGACCTGTTATAGCTATCTATGCTGAAGCTTAGCAGGCTGGTGGCCACCAACTCAAGCTTAACAGGTAAGTTGTTTTGTTTTACAATGACATTTTCAACTTGCAGATATCCTAGCTAAATTCTGGCTGGAACTGGCAAATTTCATACTTTTAACAAGCAGAAGTGCATGGGTAAAAACCATGAGGGATGATTTAGGCCTGTCTAGAAATGCTTGTTGCTACAGGCTTGTCTGTGATTTGCTGCCAGAGTAGACCACTACTGGGTGTGTGTGCGAGGAGGAAAAAACAAACAAAACACAACTGCCTCCCAATCTGTCCCTGCTGTTACTGTAAGATGTCTTCTCATAGACTGCCAGCGCTTCTCGCATCAGTGCTGCTGGTATTGATGATTGCAGATTTGTCATTCGAACTGCAAAATTTTAACGCTGAATTTACACAGCAGTTTGCTGTGACGAGAAGAGCTCCAAAGGTGCCCTCAGTCCAAAGGGGATTTGCAATGCTCTTCAAATGTCTCATTTTATTAAGGAGATGTAGGAGACTTCTCCCTGTCAACTCAGGTGAAGGTCTATAGTCAGCTGTTTTGGAAAGTTCACGGCCTAAGAAGGAAAGGTGATGGGCAGCAAAAGAATATGTTCTAGTTTATATTGTTAACAAACTGCCCCTAGTTCCTTCTACACCTCGCTAAGGCATCACGCCACAGAAGCCCTGTGGTGCCTGGTTGGTGACAGCTGTGGCTGTGCAAAGACCTTCCAGGGCATGAATGAAGGACTGCATTATACTCCTCTCCACCTCAGTTTTGGAAGGAGAAAGGGTATAAATCCAAGGCCTTCTCCCATTCTTCTAACAGTGGCAGCATCTGCAGAGAAAATGCCACACAGCAAAGGTAAGAGCCTGCCTCTAAAATGCTTCTTGAGATGAACTATGTGTTTTTGCTATAGCTGTTCTATAATTTTGAACAATTCAGAAAGAGACATCATGTACTTCTTCAGCATACTGTCATTCGGGTAGAGTAGTTTTCCTGTAACAGAATGCTTGACTTTAGACAGGTTTGCCTTGAGTCTACCTTTTTAAAGGAACAGCTTATGTCTGTAGAGTAGAATTAGGCCCTTTACTTGCCTAGGGCATTGACAATCTCACCTTTGCACAGAGTTGTCATGAGAAATCATTTCTATTACAAGTTTCTCGTCTCCTAATTTCCATTTTTCTTCACCTTTTTTTATTAAGTGTTCAGAATACCCCCACAGACACGAGTGGTTGCAAGCTGCAGTGCCGTAGGCATACACCTAAATGTTGCCTGTTGCTAAACAGCAGCTCTAGCTAGAAAGGCACCTTTCACTACAGTACTGAAATATTCCTGAAGATGGAATGTCAAGTGTGACACACAGTACAGTGATCAACCTGCCATGTATTGCTGCAAGCACTGTCCTTGCCACCCTTTCAATGGAGGGTCCCTGGCAGGGGAATGTCACCCCGTCACACAGGGCTGCTCTGGGGACAGGAAACCATCTTCCACTCGGGACCAGGCAATGCCATCAACCATGTTCATCAACAGCATGGCATACACCCATCTCCAGGACCAAATTCATGGCTAAAGTGGAAGAAGGTTTAAGTCATGGCTCTCAACAGCACCCTCCCATGAAGGGACCAGGAAAGAGTATAAAGTTATATGGCTTTGACTCCCCTCTGAATTTGACTCCAGGTTTAACAGAGAAAAATCAAAAGCACCTCCAGAGCATTTACACCTTACACCACCGCTTCATGCCCTCCCACTCCGAGTGTCTGGCAGCTCAGCATGCTCTGCCATCTCCACAGCAGTGAAATTCATCTTCATCTGTGATTTCTACGACAAGCCCTTGTTCAGCATTCTTATCACTTTTCTGTCCCTGATTTGATTTTGTCTTTGCCCCCAAATTCAATTTTCCGGCAAATTATCCCAGCTGCTCGCGTAGCCTCCCCCGAGCGCAGGCAGCAGGCTGCCTTTCTTTGTGCCACACGCCTCTCCTCACATCTGCCCAGCCCCAGCCCCAGCCCCAGCCGCCGCAGCCGCCCGCCTTCCTCCCTTAACAACGGGGCACCGTGAAGGAGCCGCTAACGCCGGGCCTTCCGGCATCCGACACAAGCGTCGGGGCGGCGATGCCGCCGGCCTCTCCCACCCTCCAGAGAGTGAGAGCTCCGCTCGACAGCGACACCGCTCCCGCCTCCCCTTCACACGACGGGAGGCGGCGAGACAAGATGGCGGCGGGCACACACACAGAGTAACGCCTCGCCCTTTGTATTGTCCCTGTCTCCCCGCCCCCCCCACCTAACGGCCGCCGGCGCGCGCGCCGCCGCCCGGCAACAGCGACACCCAGCGGCACCAGAAACGCGACTGGCGTTTCCCCCGCCTTCCCTCCCACCCTCACGCGCTGAGACGTTCGTGACGTCAGAGGGGCGGTGCGCCCTCCCGCGTTGCGGCCGGCTATGGCGTCAGAGGGAGGCCGGGCGGGCGGGCGCCCGGTGGCGGTCGCCGGGGTTCCCCCCTGGTTCCAGCGGTGCGGGCGGCGGCGGGAAGGGTGGGTTATTGCGGGGAGAAGAGCAGATAAACTCAGCGTGACGCGTCCGCCCGCGGGTGGCAAAAAGTCACGGGGAGCGTCCCTCGGGAGAGCTGAGCGCTGCCGGGTGGGTGCTCCTTCCCAAGCGGTGGGATGAACAGCCTGTCACCTTAGCTCATCACTAGGTGCATTTTTTTCTCAGTGGTGCCCGGGGACAGGACAAGAGGAAATGGGCACAAACTTGAATATAAGAAGTTCCACCTAAACATGAGGAGGAACTTTCCTGTGAGGGTGGCAGAGCCCTGGGACAGGCTGCCCTGGGAGGTGGTGGAGGCTCCTTCTCTGGAGACATTCCAAACCCACCTGGACGTGTTCCTGTGCAGCCTGCTCTAGGTGGACCTGCTGTGGCAGGGGGGGGTGGACAAGATGATCACAAGATCAACTGGAGTGTCATTCTGTGGAAAGCAGACTTCCAAATCTTAACCTGTACGCCCCATAGATGAGACCCCTGCTCGCCCGGCGTGCCTGGTAGGGCACAAACAGGCTATTCCTTTAGTGTGAAGCGAGAATACGAGCAGCCAGAAGAAGCTATTGTGGAATCGTGAGCTGCCAATGATAACTGTAATATGCCAATTAGGGGATTTTTATAAAATATAAAAGCTTACACTGTGAGAGGCAAGGTGTGCCAGCTTTGTGGGTGAACCACCGCACCCCCCTCTCTGCACAGAAATGAAATAAATATCTCAACTCTGAGTGTGGATGGGCTCTCAGCACACCAGTTGAAGAACCCAGATTGTGGACAGCTGTGCTGGCTGGTACCAATCCCCCCAGTTCCTGCCTCATCTTGTAACTCTTCCCCCAAATGTGTTGTCTCTCACAGACAGCTTCCAGAAGATCCTCCTCCGGGCTCAAGGAGGCAGAGGAAGATCCACACCAGGGGGAAGCCTGGAGAGGATGGTCCAGGGGGGAGCCTGTAGAGGAACGGTCTGTGCCAGCTTACCCCAGAACCTGCAGAAATTCCCGTGGCTCAGTGGGAAGACGGGGTCACTTAGAGGGAAAGCCAACTCCTGACTTGCTGGATGCAGTTTTAGGTGGCCTGCCCCTGGGAGCAGCTGGTGTTTGAGCTGCTGGTGTCACACGCAGTAATCATCAGGAGAGGCAGATGCCCCACTCTCACCAAAGAGGTTCTCTCCTGAGTTCCTGACTGCTGCAGAAGGTCTCATTCACTGCAAGGGCCTGTGACCTGCTGTTCTGAGATGCAGCTGGTGGTGGGCCACGAGAATGTGACAATCAAATGATTCTTTCCTGTGCTTTTTACAATTTTTACATTCAGCTGTCAATTTCTATGTTCTCTCTGGTAAAGGCTGTGAAAGCCTATGGACTCTACTATCAAGATTATTTTCCTATAGCTGTTTAGGTATTTGCTATTTTGCCCAACAAAAATATGTTTTTTAAGAAAGTATGTTTTTTTATTTAATTGTTTTTTATTTGATTTATTTAATAAAAAATATGTTTTTACTTTTAAGAATAAAATCACTTATGATCTAGGCAAAATCACACTATTTGCTCAACATTCTGATTATTTATACAACAAACAAGAAACCCCTCTGGAATCGTACTTGAAAAAATAAGACCTGCTGTATTTAAGTCAAACACTCTGAATACAAGTTTCTTATTCCAAATACACTGTTTTGAATCAGTGCAATACCTGAAAGGGCCCTGAAGCAGTGTACTCTACAGGTTTGTACTACATGTGTGACTGACCCTATTTGCATAATATAAAATAAAATAATTATATCTCATGCACACCAATGAGCAGTGCTGTAATAAAAGTCGACAGAATGGATCAGGTCTGGAATGACAACCAGCAAAGCTGATGGTCTGCAGAGGGCATGGAGAGGGTGTATGGAAGAAAATGAAGGGGTTACTTATATAGCAATTATGGTAAAAAACACACATTCACAGTTGCCAGGAAGCTCAAAACCCCCATGAAGTTCAGTATCAGCTCTCAGCCTTATTCTGGGAGGAGATGGATTTGAGAACATGGAGTTTAACTGAGGAGTTTGATTTGGTTTCTCACCCTCCGCTTCTACAAGTCTCCAGTGTCTAATAATGCAGCTAGTCTTGATTTCAGTGTTTTGTAGGAAAAAAATGTCCTCAGGTGACAGCTCCATGCATCACTAGTGCTGCTGTGGAACTCGGTTGTTCTAAATATGGATCAGACTCTGACTCTGTGTGCTTTTCAATAAGCTCTTTATTAATCTGGCACCATTTCCTACCAAAGTATTAGGGTGGGAACTGTTCCATTGGCAAGATTATGTCTAAGTCTATACTTAACTGCAAGCTACTTAAACTAAATAATGTTGCTGTCAGTTATAGTTATGTCAGCTGCATCACAACTAATTCAGTGCTTTTGACACGTACACTCATCTGCAGCATCTTCTCTTTGGGCTAGCTCGGAGAAGAAAAAAAAATAGCAGACGATATATAGTTTTTTTTCCAGCCCATATAAGCCAATACCTACTTTGTTTTTGAGGAATCATTGCTTTCTGGGCTTTTGCTTGATTTAGTTTGATTTTGGCACATGGGATGATGGGTCTTAGATTTTCCCCCATGTCACTTCATTTTCAGTCAGCGTAGGACAACTTCAGTCCTTCTCTGCGAAGGATTCATCTGTGCCTAACTAGCCTTCCCATGTTCTTGTCACTAATTTTATTCAATACAGGAGAAAACACCTTTCTAGTACCTCTAAAAAAATTCCCAGATAAGTTTCTCATTTATAATGGCAACAGTTGTTGGGAATATGCACAACCGGCCACCTTGTGCTAAAAACCAGATGTATGTTTCCACTGACTTTTATCTTAAGGTAAATGGGGAAAGATAAACATGTACCACTTCCTTACTGGAGATATGTAAACTAACAAACTGGAAAAGTGCGAATTTTTACTATACTACGTAAAATACCCCGAGCTTTTTCATGAACTCTTTTTGTCCTTTGCTTCTTCAGTGGCTAGGTTTTCTTGAGGAAGTCATAGAATTGACATACTTTAACCCAGTAATAGACTTTTGTCCTCTTCTTTTGTCTTTTCTGTTACTGAGAATAATTTAGATTCTTGTACTGCCTTGCTCTGTGCATCTTTGTCCAATCTAAAAAGCACATATGGCTTTTCTGTTTGGTAAACAATTTTGTTTCCATCAGCTGCAATACTGTCTACTGTTCCACTGAAGACTTCATTTGAATTTTTAGATTTTGCCTTCCCATGCATACCCTGCCAACGGCTCCATTTCCCCTGGGCTGGCACCTCCCTTGCTGCCTACTGCTTGTGTCAGAGCAATCACTCCTGTAAAATTACCTTTGGACAAGGTGGGGTTTTTTCTTCATGACAAATTATAATTGCTCACCAAAACAAAATTAAATAAATTAGTTCTTGCACTTTTTCGCTGAGATTTTTGTTCCAGTTCCCAATCCCTCAGCTGCCCACCCCAAATGGCTCTGTAGCAAACAAATCTCCTCAAGCCTTTGCAACAAACTCTTGTGTCATTCCCCTCAGAAGGGTGCACAATCCAAATGGAAGAAGTTTGCCCTCCCAGCCAGTGCTACGTCCCATATTATCAGGGCAGGCCTCTGTGTTTGCTTTTCACAGCACCTAGCTCCCTCCAGCCAGTACCCTGAGCTGAGAAACTAAAGAAGATCCATGACATGAGAGTAACAAATGAGCTTCCAGAACTGCAGCCCAGGGATGGACTTAATGGAGGGAAGTGATAGACGCCACCACTTGTGGTGAATCCATGACTGTCTTTTCTAACTCTTTTTTCTTGTAATGTCAATGTGAAAAACTGTAGCCCTTATCTGGGTCCCTCAGTGGGGTGTGCAGTCTTCACAGTCTGTCCGTGGGGTTCATAATTAGCTGTCTTCACCTAGAGTTAAAGGACAGGTGTTAAGAGTATAGAAAACTTCACAGTGAGAAATAAAATGAGCTTGGCTTACTTTTACTTGCAGGTAGAAAAGAATTCCCTCTATTTTCATGAATTTGTGTGTGCATGGAAGTGCTCGATGCTCTGCTCCTCCAGGCTGAACACTTTCTAAATTCCCTTTCTAAACTCTTGTCTATTCCAGCCCAGATAACAATGGTCTTTGCACGCCTTGGTTTCATCGGGGTAAGGTACCCATCACTGTCAGGTCTGAGACGTGACACTGCATGGTGTTTGCTGCAGCCCTGCTTTGTTCCGTTCCTGGTTCCTCCTGGGCAGTGGGTCGCAGACTCAGGGAGGCTCAGGACACCCTGGGTGTGCTGCTGGCACACAGAGTACCCCCCAGCACTCCTCACCCCTCTGTACACCTCTTAGGAAGAGGAGCCCAGAACCCAGAGTCAGCCCAGAGTCTAGATCTAGGTAACTGGTGTTAGCTTTTGAAAGACTATGTTGGTACTATGGGACTTGAGCATCGAGATGCTACTGTAACTTGATAATAATAGAAAGCAATGATGTATGGGAGTGTTTGAATTTTAGAAATTATTTCTGAACAGTAGGACAGAAAAGGTCCTCTTCTCAGCCCTTCCAGTTTATTGAAACTGGTTGTCTTTTCGTACTTTTCTTGGTACACAATAACTGCTGTTTACATCTAATTTATTATAGGCACATATTGAGTAATAGACAATAAAGCTTTTGGAGCTTCTATTTTCAGTTACATTATACCACTGCTGAATAAGAAATGCAATTGCTGAAATTTGTTTTCAATGGTATGTTGATTAAAAGCTGCTTGAGTTTAAAATTTCCAACCATCTAAAATGAAAACCCTTCACATGCTTCATATCCCCGGCCAGCCAGAGAGTTTATTTTCCTACAGCGTATAAATAATGGATTTTGCTGTTTATATGAATCCATCATCAAACTAGGTTGAATTCTCAATTGGCAGTGTGAATTGTCTTGCAGTGAAGCTAACTAGCTGGAACTAATTTTGAAATGGGTATAGTGCATAATTATGGTAACCTAGTGTACAGGGACAGATCCACCTGAATCAGTTATAGCTGATGTAGAAAAACACGAATAAGAATTACACAGCTGCCTGGTTATAAACCAAATCAATTTTTGCTTAGTGATTTAAATCTCTTTACTTAGCAGAAAGCAAGTGTCAAAGTTAAATATATTTCACAGCAGCTTTTTCAGTGAATGCTTTAAGTATAACCATTGGCAACAGTTTACTGACAATCTTGCCTCTGGAGATAAGGAAAAGATGTCTGCAGAAAAAGCAAAACCATTCAAACAAACTTGATGGTTTTAAAATTTATTTTGCCTTTAAATCTTTTAAGTCTCTAGTAGCAAGGTCACTCAGAAACCACCTGATTAAAGCACTTGCAGTTGGCCTGCTGGCTGACAGGGGATTCCCGAAAATAAGTGTATTCCAAGCTGGGCAGAACACAGACAGGTGACCAGCAAGGCTGAAAGATGTAGCAGGCAAAAATAAAGTAGCAATGTTGATTTTCACAATGGGAAGGTTTTCAGTAGAAGGGAAGTTGCCATCAGAAAGGTTCAGCAGGGGTGAACTGAGCAGGTGAAGCATTGGAAGGAAATTGGTGGAAGACATGGAAGGAATTATGAGGGGGGAGATAATTTAAGGGGATTAAATGAAGAGAGACTTGCCAGTTGTGCTGGAGTTTAAGGAGATCTGAATTAGAGAGGGACTGGGGGAAGGGATGGAGCCTTTGAACACAGAGAAATTTATGGACCTCTGAAAGCAGAGATAAAGATAAGGCCTTTCAGAGATGGCTGAAGATGAAAGACTCACAATTAATCTAACTTTGGGAGATATATCTACCTAAGGGAGCTGCAAGATTTAAAACTTTTGTTGCTGCTGCATGACACGTGTTAAGGCATTGTGTCTCCCAGGATAACACCATGTGGCTGGATGAAGGAGGATTCCAGTTACCTTCCAGGTCCGTGCCTTGCCAGGCTTATATCACTTCTCCAGTGTTATTAGCCAACCATGAACTTCCTGACATAACCAGGGTAGCTAGGCTTTGCTATATAGTTATTTTTTCACCTTAAAAAGAAGGAAGGTGCACTTGTGCCTACTATTTATCTTGAATGTAGCTCATCAACACCCCAACTGAGCCACTGAAAGGCTTGGTGGGTATCAGACTGCTGATTTTTTATCTGCACACAGTAGTAAGACAGGTGCTAAGAATTTCACCACAACCCCCAACTAATAAAAGTACTTCTGTAACAGCAGCTATTGTTTATTTCAGTTTGATGAGTGCTGTGGCAGCACACAGCACAGAGAGAAACACAAGTAAGAATGTAGCATCTTTATAAATACAGTCGTTTCTCCTTTGCCCAGTTCACCTCCTAGAAGAAAAGGAATTGTAGACCACACCCAGCTCAGCTAAGTTGGGATGGATCAGAGAGGTCACTGAATCTAGAGCTTTGCAGTTGTGGACACATGTGTTTCCTAAGGGGTTTTTCAAATCTGCATTTAAAAGCCACAAGTAAAAGCTCCCTCTCCCTTCCACTGGGGAAATTATTCCACAGATTATCATAATTCATGTTCAGGAAGCATTTCTTGATACTCAGAACATGTTTTTGTTTCTCAGTCAGTCTCTGGGTTCTTTGCTGTTCCCTGTGAATCCTGCTGAAAACTGCCTTTCCCTCACTGGTGGTCTTCTTCAAATATTTGTAGGCTGATATCGTGTCCCCCATTAATCATTTCTTAGCCAAGAAATTTATATATTTAACTCTCATAATCTCCCCTCATAAATCAATCCCCCTAGTCTTTGGATCATGTTTGGTGCTCTTCTCTGAACTCTCTAAATTGTCAATATCCAGAAGTGCGTATAATATTCCAGGTAGAGCTGTACCAGCACCGTACAGAAAGTGGCTGTTTTTTCCTTTCTCAGTGATGTGATACTGTTTACTCTCTCCAATATTGTACTGGCCTTTTCATACCATATCATGTTGCCAATTCATGTCATTCACCATGAGCTATCTCTCTTCGATCTCTTTCATCATTATTGCATCCCAGATTTCTCCTTCCTGTTATTCCTTCTCAGATACTCTCCCAGCCTGCATTCTTTCAAAGCTGAGTCTCATTTAGTTATTTTCTTTCCAGGGTTCTATCTTCTCTAGGAAATTCTCTATTATTTTCTTTGTACACCGATCTTTCTGTCTTTCATACTCGTATCTGTGAGTTTCATCAAAGTGCTGTGCACTCCCTTTTCCAGATCATTAATAAAGAAGTCCAGCAAAGACTGTTTCTAGCAGTCATCCACATGGTAGCCAGGAGACACTTCCCACCACCTTGCTACATTGCAGCTTATTTCCTGTAATTTCATTACTTCAGCAACTTGAAAGCCATATGGAAATAGCCAAGCCAATGTGAATTACTTTTTCAGCTAAGATCCTGTGAGATACAACATCATACCTCTATTAAAGCTCATCTGTGCTTGCGGTAGTTCCCTGTCCTTGCTAAAGACTCTGTCCCAAGGCTCACTAAAGTCAGAAGTGACTATTAGGAACAGCAAGCGGATTTACGAGAGGGTGTTTGGCTGCAGTACCCTTGCTATTGTTAAAGTTGGTATTGTTAATCTTTTCCTCTGCTCTAATTTTTCAGTTATTTGGCTTGCACACGGTGAACATTAAGGAGTTTAGCTAATTCTTTTAAGTCCTGTAGGATGCAGGTTGTCCAGGTTTTTTTATTTGTTCACATTTCCCTAATGTGCTGCTTTATGCGTCCTTTATCAGTTGTTGCAGTTTCTTTCACAGGATCCTCATCCCACCCTCCTTCAGTGCTCCAGGCATTTCTTCTTGTTTTTTTCCCACTGAGGAAATACTTGAAAAGGAACTTGGTGTCAAAGCCATTTCTGAGTCTTTCGTTTATTCATCTCATGTGTGAAAGGATCTGTTCTCACTAGCATTTCTTTTCTTCAAAGAATACTTATAAAAGCCCTTGAAAGAGTCAAGGTCACTCTCGTTGAACTCTTTGGCTAACATAAAGTTTTGCAATATGTTTTTTTCAGTTGGTTCGGGAGGGTTGAAGGTTTTGGGGAGGGGTGTCTTTTGGTTTGGGGGTTGTTTTCTAGGTGTGTTTATTGCAATTCTCGATTAACCGAGTAGTCAGAAGAGAATAATTTCCTTTTAATACAGCTCCACCATCTATGAAGGAACACGAAATCTTTGCTGTGAACAAACTTTTGCACCATAACTTGATGCCAGTCTTGATGTCCTGAAGTACAGGTGAACTTACACTGTCTGAAACAATCATAACTAACCTGGATTTCTCGTGCTAGACTCAGAAAGTGGATTAGAGTATATCTAGTTTTTCTTCATTTCATCATTTCCATGTATAATTACCGTTACTGATCTCCAGAATAAAATGAAATTGAGTGATTTTACACTCTTTAAATTACACAACTGAAAAAATAATTAGAAACATAACCTTAGATGACAGTAACTTCTTCAAATAATTGATGAGAGAAGGAGCAGAACATGATAGCTATCAGAAACAAGTCTTGGCTCTCAACATGAAAAGGAACTAAGAAACACAGTGAAAGACCAAATTATGTCTCATATTGCCTCCATGACACTTCTTTCAGTTTGAAAGATTTTGGTAAGTGATAAGTAACCAGCATAACTGTCTTGGGGAATAGACAGATATTACTATCTCTCTTATTGAAGATGGGGAAGCAAAAGGATGGCAGTGAGGCAAACCAGACCTATAGCGAGAATTTTTTCTTATTCTTTTTGCCCAAGCTACTTTACTGCTGCAATTTGGTATATTTAAAAACAACAACAACAAAAACAAGCACACAAAAGCACTAGGAAGTAATGTTGCATTGTTGGGAGAAAGGCATGAGGTATGATGCAATAATTCTTTCACATTTCTAATACTTGTAATTTTGAGTTATGTTCCTGGATAGAACAAATTTTTGAGATGCTGGCTGGTCCTATCAATATCTAAGTTTATGTTATTAGGGAAATTTTTACAGTGATTAATTTGATTACAGATAGGGCTTGCTCTTTCAGAGAAGCAGTTCCTCTGGAATATGCTATAATGATTGTATCTAGTCTCCTCAGACATGCCAGCAGTGTGCTGTAGATTGGTTAATTGACAGAACCCACTGTATTGCTGTCCTTTTTCCACACTGCTGGAGGCAGCTATAGTTCAATACCGCCTGTGCAAAGTCTGCTATTTATTTTGGTGTTCTGTGAATTCATTGTGCTGATGCTAAGATGCTCAAAGCAACGTGTGTTTATTCTGAATGTGTCAAATAATGTTTTGTGATAGCCTTGTGCCTTACACATGAATCCTGTGAAAGAATTGGATAAAAATTACAAAAAGTACCACATTAAGAAGGCAAGGTCTCTGGCTTTCATTTGATTCTATTCTTTTAAACAAAAGAATGTCTAATTTTATATGGAATGCGGTAAATATCAATGTTGAGCTAGAAACAGGATTGGAAAAAATATGTATTCTTGGCTTACTCAGAGATGAGGAAAGAGATGTCAATTAATAGTATTAGCTCTTGAGAGCCTACATGTAATGAACGGCTCGTTACAGTTATGTTGTTAGAAAATAGATGACTTCCTTATAAAACTTTATCATAGTTGGCACTCTTTCTCTTATTGAAAAGAAACAAAAGACTGATCTGGCATGAAGCCTACACTACATTTTACCTTTAATGGAGACCTCTTCAGATCTATGTTTTATCCAGACTCATGGGTTATATTGCAGCAAGCTTCTTTCTTTATTGCTTGTTATGAATGTGAGTTTTATGGAAAACAGGACTGTCAAGCTAACAGCTTTGTGCACTTATTAAAATTTAAAGTTTTTTTTTTTTTTTTAACCTGGGACTAGCTCGGTGTTGTTTCCGCACAGTGTGCAAGCTCAAGAAATGAAAGCACCTGAAAAATAAGTGTGCATTTGGGTGACTAACGGCAAATGTGTGTGGTCGTGAAGATGGAGCAATCAACATTGAAGTGTTGGCTGCTTTGCCGGCTGCCTTCACTCAAAATAAGTGTCGTGTGGGGCTCCTTCCCTCTTCCCTCGCACAGCTGCTCAGGAGATACCGTTGGTGCATGCAGAGGCATGAAGGTTTAATGCCTCCCAGTTGTGGGCTGCTCAAACCCCGAGGCTGGTTGGTGCCAGCAGCAATATTTCATCCCGATCCTTGCTGTCTGCTGGGATGGGGTTGGTGGTGGCCGTGGGCACTGGGAGCAGCTGGGGGGAGAGTGGAGAGGTGCTGCCCAACAGCATGGCTCTCCTGTGCGGAGGTGTCACCAGGCTGCTTTCGTAGATCTGCGGTGGCTCTCCCGCTGGTCTTACGTACCAGAGTTCTCTGAATTTACTGTTAGAAAGCCCCCTCTGTTACTTGAAACATGTTCTTTGTGCTTTCTGGTGTTTATTCCTCAGACTGGAGCGGAACGCAGTTATATTAACATGTGATTATCTCTTGTGTTTCGCCTCTGCTGTTGCATTTCTGTAGCCGATGTTTCCCTTTTTTGGGCTGAAAGGCTTTTCCCCGCCTTGTGCGGGCCCCGGTCCCTCGCTGTGTGCGCCATCACCCCTGGCAACGCCTGGCACCTTGGCACAAACACCATGGATGGCGACTTCCCACGTACGGGCGCACGTCTCCGGCGCCCACCCAGCTGTGGATGCCTCCCCAGGGGGCCACCGTGGTGGCCGGCACGCTCCCAGGCCTGCTGCCAGCCAGAGCCCTTAACCCCGACCGGGCTTTGTTTGTTAGCAGCAATGCAGCTAATGAAGTTGTTGTGAACTTCTTCGTGGTTTACAGCATGTGAGATTTTCAGACTCGTCCATCATTGGGTTTATTTTGTTTCAGCAGGTTTCGCTGACATCAGTAGTGACAGAATGAGGTCAGCACTGAATTCTTCTGAAAGTCTCTCCTCTAAGGAATTTGTTTTTCCTCAGTAAACCAGTAAATAAATAAATCTGGTGCTCTATAGTGGTTTAGCTTCTTGAGAAACTCAACAGAGGTCTATGACTTCCAGAGAAGACCTCTTTTTGCCCTGTTGGGTGGCTGGGTTGGCAGAAGAGCAACAGGGTCAGGTCATCTGTCCAAGGGCTTCACCAGGAGAAGGATGGAACTGGGCTGGACCCAAACGTGTCCTGGATCTGTGAATCCACTTCAGCTAGAAGAGCTATTTTCCCTTTTCTCTCATGCTTCTGCGTCCACAGTCCACTGAATAGCAACGCTAGTTTCAAATAATACTTACGATAAGTGAAGCAAGGGAAAATGTGGTACTTGTAAGGAAGGATGGGCAGCTATTTCTGTTCTTGTCTGTGGTTGTGTGGAGACAAGTCGAATTAATAGAAACCCCTGGGAGCATTAGAACACAAAACTTGACCCACTGAGTATTTTGCCATCTGCTTTCTTTTGGAAGAAATATTCCAGAGAAAGTTGGTAAAAAGTCATGAGTGCTTTAGAGCTAGCATTGTGATATTATTTCCTGAAGATTTATTGCCTTTTGATGGCAGTCTTTCAGCAGAAACTCATGAGTAGTTATGTTGTGAAGGAATTAGGAACTTTTGTGGCTTGTCTTTAATTTACAAATCAGCAAGAACATATCTCTCTGAGGTGACATGCAATCTTGAGTAATTTACATTATATGACACGGCAACTTTCTCCTATGTGCAAATTGCTCTCCAGGAATGTGACAAAATGGCAGTCACTCGCATTTAAGTGTTGGCTTACACCGCACAATTAGATCCAACTCAAAAGTTTTTTAGAATTGTGAGTGGTCCCATTAGAAAAGAAGAGATCCAACATTCAAATCAAATTGGGGTATCCTCTGTAATTTCAATTTGTTTGGATATACGATTTCAATTGGCTTATCTTGTCTTTCAATACAACTACAATTTTGATAGCCGTTTTTGCGTTCAGTATTTGTTTAGAAACATCCCTTTGCATATTTAAATCATTCCATATGTCTATGCCTTTTTTATTTCTGTTACATTTTTTATCTTTTTTTTTTTCTTCAGGATCTGGATGATACATTAAATATGCATATTTGTGTTGGATCTCTTCACCCTTATTGCCTACAAAATTCTTAATTAGGAGAATATTTTCCTATTCATGCCTAGGAATAGAAGATTTCTAAAATAATTCCATACATCTAGACTTACTGTGAGGTTTTATTTTGGAAGGAGTTATTCTCCTGATGAAAATACAACCACGGTATCAACTTAATATTCGGTCTAACTCCCTGAATCCTGTGCTTATGGCACAGGATCAAGTCAATAAGGCTTTATGACTTTGTCACAGTAGAGTCCTTTCCTCATTCAAGGAATAAATCCCAGGCCACACAGAAACCCATTATGTATTCTTGATATGTAAACCATACCAGAATAAAATTTAATAACAGTAATGAAACCAAATCAACATGACAAATTTCAAATAATGCAGTGGAACATTTTTTTTTCTTTTTATCCTCCAGCTGTTAAGATTAACTGAAATGGCAGAATCATGATGTGCAAATTCCTACAGAATAATGCTATGGATTTTGCTGCCACCGCTACAACAAGAAACAACCTTTATCAAAAAAACATCTGCTGAGTTCCCTTTGCAATCACTGGCAGCTGAGACCAGTGCACAGTAAATTACTCTCCCTGTTCCATCAGCCCTCTCCTTTATTCCTCTGATACAGTGTGCTGTGCTTCAGCCAGTGGTTGTTAGAATATTTGTGCTGCATGTATGCTTGCTCTTGTATTTATAGATAAAGGGGTGAAAACCAAATATACATAAGGTTTCTCTTCAGGGCTCCTCATATATGTTTACAAGGAGATGAAAAGTAAATTTAAGGTGTCGCAGTCTCATTTTAATCCAAAAGATAACCTGCCTCAGGTTCTATGGCAGGGAATATCATCTGGATAATAAGATCAGCCAGATTTTTTATTGATTCAAATCAGTGTATAGTTTGGACATGGCCTAGTTTTTGCTAAGCCCATTCTTGTCTATTGTTGGAAGTTTTCTGAAAGCTGTCAATCTCCATCGGTCTGTGCCAATGGAGAACTAGCTAACAAAGGATATGTTAACTAACAAATCATGTTCCCAGAGCTGTGGTGGTTGCTGATGTGATGGGTGATGCTGCAATGTCAGGTAGAGTCCTTCTAAGAAGAAAATACACACAACCTTCAGCAGTGTGTGAGACTTCAGAAGGCTTTGTGCATTGTTTGCATGTCAGGACTTCCTATAGAGAAAGTCAACCCAGTTTGCAAGGCCCACGAAAAAGAGCAAAAGAAAACCAGAGCTTTCTACTGTGCAGTCAAAGAGCTGCTTAATATCAAGTCCGTCTGTACCCATTCATTTGCTCTATCCCGTGACCCCCAGTCCTATGTCTGGTAGTCTTCCCTTAATGAAGCATCAACAGTCAATCTAGCCCTAAATAATGCAGGAGGAGAAGTCTCTGATATGATCTGGAGGAAATAGCCAAATCTGGGGGTTTTAATGTGCTGGCAAAATCAGCAGCTAACACCTTCATCCAAGAAGGAGGTTTCCAACCAAAAATGTAGTTGTGTTATGGATGAAGACCTGAAATCATCATAGGGCTGTTGCAGAGGGCTAGGACACGTGGTTCTGATTGTACCACATGGAGAGTATGGAGAAATCAGACCCTGTGAAAACAACGTAGTCATGGTGTAGATAATGGTCTAAAAAGTAAATTAGTAAGTGAGAGAGTGATGGTGGAGACTCCAGCCACATTTCCAGTCCATGCCCATCACTCTGACAGCTCTAGGTCCTCTGGAGACTACAGAAGACAAGAGCAGCGTGGGGCCAGACTGCCACGGTGGGTAGTGCTGATGGATCTGCCGCTGTAGGACAGGGAGACATGGTTTACGTGCTCTTCAGAGGGGTGACAAAAGTCTGCTTCTTCCTCGAGGGGAAGTGGGGAAGGTGGACCTGCCTCAGGGGGGTTTCTGCATCTGGAACAGACTGTTACCCCTCGTGCCTTTACCTTTCCTGTTTATGCATTACTCCCATCAGTATGAGACTTAAAAACAACTCATATCCTGATAGTATTTTTCATGTATATTGTCTGCAACTGTAGAGGGCTATTCCCTATTTATATCATTCAGTATTTTTAATTACTTGATGTACTCTGTGGAGCCTTCAGCTTGTTGTGCTTGCAGAGCTATTTATACTCTGCCCTGTCTTGGGACTACTTTCAGAACAGTTGGTACTCAACCTCTCCGAAGAAAAGTCTTTAAGCTTTGGAAGCAGGCAATAAAAAACTAGAATGCACACAACACAACAAATAATACTAGTTGAACCAAATCCTATTAATTATTTTTTACATGCCCTTCAGCTCAATTACAGGGAAAACTGTTGGCCTCTTGTCTTAGAATAAAAGTATAGAGGCTGCGTGATGGGCTGTGGTTGTAAGTGTTCCCCTGAGCTCTGATGGGAATGGAGAACAAGCTTGTGTTCCCTGCCCTCACGCTGTACATGAGGTCCATGTATCAGAAAACAGCCAGCTGAGCAGCTAGTTTCAAGAGCTTTCATTCACTGATTATGAATCTTATTTTATTGTTAGTGCTCCTTTTAAGCTTGATATTAAACCTCCTTATTGCAATACGCACACAGCGCAATGTATTATTCTTTGGATGTATAAAGAATGAGTAAAAAACCTCATGAACTGTCTACCCACTTCATGGAAATGTTAAGCAATGGACCCAATGTGTGACGAGACGGGAATCCTTTCTCTTTGGGATTTCACAAGGGAATCACATGTAGACTGGTCCAGAGCTTTGCATGAGAAAACAATGGTATGTTTTCTCACAAAACCCGTGTGTCACTGCAACCAAAATGATTTCAAGGAAGGCCCAGTTTCAAAATCATCTGTTTCAGAAAGTACTTGGATTTTTTTTTAATTTTTAAAGGACTTGTCTCAACATTTTCTTAATGAAAAACAAAAATTATATGAATTAATCTTTTTTTTATTTTGAAACTCAGACTAATTAAATACCAACTTCAACAGGCAGAAGGAAAATATTTTGAAATGAATGTTAAATTAATAAGGACATTTTTGATTCACCATCACCCATTTTATATTCAGTTTAATGAATTCTGATTTTTCATATTTTTCTAACCAAAGGAAGCCTTTCTTGTCTTTTTAACCTCTCTGTACTTTGAGTGACATCTCCTATGACTGACCACAAAGTAACAGTTAAACATTTGTTACTCACATTGTCTGCCTCTTTCCTGGGTTGGCTTTGAGATAGCCCATGTTTCATGTATGCATGTTACCCATCCCTGAATGACATTTTGGAAAAAAATAGTTAAAAAGGGATCCTTTTGGAGTCTGCAGAAAATCCAGGACTTGTCATACTCTGTCTTGGTTAGGAGAAGCTGAGAAGATGCTGTCCTGCTGTCCTGCTTTCACTAGGTAAATATTTGCTTTGTGGCATGAGAGAGGTGATAGTCGGTGTAATACATATTGGGTAGTTAGTAGTCTGACTATATGAAAAGGTTGTTTCTAACTGTCTTGAAATGCACATATATTTTCAAAAATATATTTAAAATGAGAAAAAATTGCACCTATTATGTGTCAATGTTGTCACAGTCTCACCTAGTGATTTTTAAAATTAGCAAGCATCTCTGCTTGCTAGTCAGGGTTTCAATCAAGGTTGTATTGCAGACACAGTATAATGCAAAAAAGGGTATGTACAGGTACAGTGACTTAACTGGTAACTGTTTAAAATATAACACGCTCTCGTGATCTGGGCAATATCGAATTTCACTGTGTATTTTGCAGCCCCTTTTATAGCCCATCACATTTGTTTTTATTAATCTTATTTCAATTTCCCTGCCATAAATTCACAGGAAGGCAGGGCTGTGTTTTCAAGAGGTTGTCCAAGAGCTTTCCCATGCAACAGGAACCGCCAAACCCCTGACCCAGTTACAGCATATTTGCGGCGGGGGCTGTCTGTGACTGTGGCTTTTGACCAGGACAAAACTTTCCCAAAGTCCCTCAGACAGCTTAAACCACAGGGTATTTAATTTGATTTTGTCCAACCCTCATATGAATCCAGATTTCCAGAGGGAGGACTAAAAAGGTGGGGTGAAGGGAAGCGTGTCAGGGGGCAGAGGGTAGCTTTCTTGCTGGTATGGCATCCCTGCCCAGATGGGTTGCTCCATCACAAGAAGGACCATGTCCAAAAATAAATGTTCTCCAGAAATCATCTAGCTGTGAACTGTGAGGGCTGGCTCAGCCAGATGTTAGGATTCCTGAACTCGTCCATCCCTGTTATGGAGAATGGCTAGGTTTGACTTTAAAATTATGTAAAATTAACTTTATCTCCAAGTACCCTACTGAAATAGGGCCTCCCAATTACTGAATAGCAAGAGGTGTTTTATAATTTGCAGTAAAAGTTGTGACAGATAGAACATTCAGATATTTCTCTTTTACATAAATGAGGCAATATGCATAATAAAGGTTAAAAAATCCTCATTATCTGAATTATTTGAATACCCTAGTTCTATCAATTTCCCTATAAGTGCATCTGGGTAAGAGTTACCCTCTTGTGACAGTCATGACTAAGAGGACTGGATTGTTGTGATGTGTGAACTGTTTTCAGGTATCATAACAAACCAGTATAATTTAGCAGGCTCTGGTAATATTCAGCCTTTCCTGCATTGACCTTCTCTGGAAAAAATCAGGATCCCTCACTACATGTTCTCATGTTTGAAAAATCCAGACTAATAGAGTTGTAGTTAGTTACAGAAATCCCCAAATGTTGTTACTCTTGTTAAAATATTCATTAAAGAATGGCTTGGGTTTTTTTCTTAATTATACTGTTATTAATCTTCGAACTCTTTTTAATGGATGTGGCTTTATTGTTCTCTAACCAACTGAGCTTATAATTCTATTGCTATATTTGTGGTTGGCCAGGCATGACACATTGTAACCACTTTTAATTTTTTTTTCATTCCATTATTAACAGTCTAGTGATTTTTTTTTTTAATAAGAAGGAACCCTATGTAACATGCTGTAGTCAATTCTTGAACTATAGAGGAGAATTAGCATGTGACAATAAAGATCAAACCTCCTGCAAAATAGGAATATGAAATTATGAAGCAAATCTGGCATTCCTTAGTGAGAAGTAACAAGAAGGTAAATAATTCTTAAAAGCAAAAAGGGAGGTGAATAAATTTGTGATTGGTGTTTGAATACCATTGCATAAGAAATGAATATATGTAGTTTAATTTCATTATATTAATTATAACTATTTTTTCTATTATTTTGCAGTCAAATTCTCAGCAGTGACAGTTCAAAGACATTTTGAACTCCATTGTAAATGCATCTCACTTCTCTTCTGCCTGTATCTCTGATAACCTGGTTTTAGGTGCTCTTAAAATTGTGGGGTTCTGCAGTCGCACAGAACCCCCTAGAGGCAGTCGAACAAACTATCACGGGTGGTGGTAGGTGGTTAAAAAAATCAGTTGCTTCCAATTGTCGTAAGAATTTAACATCCTGTTTTTGTCTTTCTACAACCTCGGCTCTCTCAGTAGTTCCAAAGCTGCATTCCTGCATGTTTTTGACAGGATGCAACTGCCATTTCCTTATTTTGTATGGCTATTTTTATTAGATTACAATTACTTTACATTATGATTGATTGAGGGCTAAAGCTCAACTATTCATTTGATGTTCCTATAGCCAAAGATATTTCTTTGAAGTTACAGTTCTTTTAAAAAAATATTTTCCCTCAATTTCATGTACAGTTTGCTAAATTAATGAACAAGCACTATACAGAAGTGCATATCGTTTGTGTTCTGTGTATGCACAATCTTTATTGCTTTGTGTGAATTGAGCTCATGTTAGGAAGGGATGAAATAATTTGAAACTGTGTAAAAAATTGTTTTGTTAAAAAGACATGCTTGCTTTAAAGACTACATAATGCATTGTATGCACACCTCATTTATTACTCTGTGCTTTTCTGCTGCTGTAAAACTGCTGTCAAAATAGATCATGCTAGCAAAAATATTCTCAGTTTCTTAGTAAAGCTAAATGAAATAAAATATAAAGTTTGTGATACATTAAATCACAAATATAAATATATTCTTTACAGCCAGCTGTTATCTCTAAATGTGCACATTCTAAAATGGAAACATTTATCCAACATGCTGATTAGCAATTTCAGTTCTGAAAAGCCTGATTACATTTAAGATGCAAAAGATTAAAATGACTAAACAGATAATGTTAATAGTTCATCTTCCTTGATGTTTTTATATGTTTAAAATCACAAAAGTTACACCAGAACTTCTTGCATAGTAAACTCACCAGAAATAGCATGGTTGTAATGTATCTTACCACAAGTTGTAATCTCTTATGGCCAGTGTTTGAAAGAAAGATTCTCGCTGGGAATGCCTGTCCGTGCTTCTTTTATGATATTTACACACACACGTCTAATTTAAGCTACAAAACTACATAATAGATGGTTGTAGTAAAAATGCCCCCAAAGAAAAATGAACAGTTATCTTAATTACTAATAGAACTCTAACTTTTGTGAAAGTTCATGTTTGTTATCAATAATTAATTTTTCAGCTATTTTTCTGCTCTGTGAACACAATTAACTATAAAAAAAGAAAAGTCTGGGTTTACATTTAGTCTAAAATACAGTCCTGTGCTGCTACAGCTTAATTATTTCATTTGTGTTATCTATCTTGTATACATTTGAACATGCAAATGCAGAGGAAAAATATTACTAGCCTTTTTTTTATATATTGGTAATCAGTGGTTCAAAAGTTCACGCAATACCATATGTCCTAATAATATTTATCTAAATCTAAAATAATATGGAACTGTCAAATAGGATCCCACATGGTAACAAATGATGGAATGCAGGGGAACTCTTAGATTTAGCCTTTTCTTTTTTTGTCCAACAAGCTAATGCAATAAGACCAATAATAAAAGGTTGTGTAGTAGGCCAAAAGTCTGTGACAGATAAAAAAGAAATGTTGGAAACCGATGAAGCTTTTGCACAATTAGATTTTTTGAGGCAGTGCTGTAAGGATTGTCCAGGGCCTGTTCAGTTCTGATTGATGGTAAAATCATAACTACATCATATTAGCTGTAGAGTTCACTGACAGGTTACTGCAGATTAATATTGCTACTGCTGTTCACTTACCATCAAACTGGTGGAAATATGAATTGAGCTGCTCCTACAACAAACCCTGCATATTAAGAGGTAGGCTGTTTTACTGAACCATCTCCATTCTGTCATTAGGGAAGGAGATGCAAGCAACATTTATCTCCAATCTATGTAGATATATAGTAACACGCTAATTAGTTTTTCCAGGGGACCTTGATGATGCTGACCAGGTAGCAATCGTGCACGCCCAGTGTTGCTTTGAGGTTTAGTTTATGATTAAAACAATACTTGCAAATGGTAATGAACAATAAAAAATATTGGTTTTGTTTCTCTACTTTAAATATTTAACCTCATGCAAATAGCAATAGCAGGTAATGGATACGTGCTTGTTCCAGAAGATGAAACGAGAGAGGTTTTTAGGGCCTGGGTTGAGGGAGGTGTTGCACCCCTTCGGTCCTGGCGGGATGGCATCTGTGGCCAGCACGTGCAGAAGCTCAGCAGCCTGTGGCCTGGAGAAGCCCAGGACTGTGCCTCACTAATCACACTGGCAGAGGCAATGTTGAGTGTGTTTGAAGTCACAAAGAACCCTGTGGCTTTTGTTTCTTTCTTTGTTGATATTGGGACTTTGTTCTGACAGGATCTCCTCTCACCTGGCACCTCTGGCACCCTCCAAGTACCATCTGATATTTACCCTCTGCCCTGCAGGCCTTGAGAGATGAACTTCTTCCTTGGAGGGAACCCCAACTCTGGACATCCCTCTGCACACTCTAGCTATTTTCTTCCCTTTCCCCACTGCCAGTGACTGTGACAAGTACCGTTTCTCACCATTCCCAGCTGTGACAAAAGCCTACTGACATCCCCTGGTGGGCACCTCTCACCTTCCCCTACCTCAACTGCTCTATGTATTTCAGCAAAATTTGCCTTAACCCTCCTGTTTCTTTCCTCACAAAACCATGCCGTAGCAGAATGTTATTGGAAAGTTAGGGAAAAACTTGTATTTCTGTAAGAAACAAGTCGTATAGAAAGCCCATTTGATCTGAAGAGGGGCAGCTAGAGGCTGGTGGGCAGTTGGAGTGGAAGCAAGATCTCCACTGCTGGAGTGGCAACCACGGGAAACAGGCACAAGTTGCCCAAAGCAGCATTTACTCCTGCCCTCTGCTTTGATCTTTGCTTCTTTCCTACTCACCTTAGTGAGTTACTCTGCCTCAGTATTTCCATCTGTAAAATGAGAATAATCCTTCCAGGAACGCGGCGAGAAGTAATTCATTAGTGATTTCTGGGACTCGCAACAGGAAACGTACTACTGAAGTGCACAGGTTTACAAAAACAGTTCCCCAAGTGTAACATAATAGCATTTGTGATTTTAAAAATGTAGGCATGAATCTTTACTGCAAATCTCAGCTCAGTTAAATGTATTTTTTGTCAAGGAGACATTGTTTTTTTTTATGATAGCTACTCTGTGATTCATGAGTCAACATGCTATACAAATACCAGAAGGCCTGAGTGAGTTACAGACATTTCTCAGGAGTGGCACAGCAGCTCTCCATTACCCAATTCGGTCAGAATATCCTATCTATCATACTGATTTGTCTATTTTTTTTTTTTTTTTTTTAATGGAAGAATCCTGCAATTTTTAGTTAAGTGAAAAATCCATGTGAGGGAACATGCTCTTTGACTGGAAATGAGTTTGGATAAGAATTACAACTTACGTTATAAAAACAATTTAAGAAGATGATATATAATAGTCCCACTGTACATTATACATCTTCAGTGCCATTTAATAGCTTTTAATTTCTATCAGTTGCTCATTTATTTTACAAGACATCTATATTCTTGTATTTAGGTGGTTTTGGATATTATTTCCCCTTAACACAAGCAACAGTTAAATTAGAGTGTGTGAATTTGTTTGTCTGAGGATATAGCAGATTGGCAAATTTGTGGTGATTTGTGGTGGTCCATTGAAAAATACATATCTGGCAATATAAAAAAATGCTTTGTGGATATGCAAAATCTTTCAATGAGAAAAATCAGTTTCAGAGCAGAATTGCTATTTCAGTCCCAAAAGAAGCCCATGTGGGGTTGTTGGTATTTCTACCTGTGACGCGTGGAAGACCCAGGTTCAAGTACCTCCAGGAATTTGAACCTGGGCTTTCTGCATTCAGGTGGAACATCCTGGCAGTGGGGCATGGTTAGACCATGCCTCAGTGGGTTTTGAAAAAAGACAGAATATTTTGCTTTTCATTCCAGGGCAAGATGGGAATTCTTTGGGGACTTCTGAAATTTTCCAGAACAGATAAAGCTATTTCTTTGACATCACTTCTCTGCAGCCCATGGTTTTGGAAATTTTTAGGAGATTGGATAAGCTTAGAGTCGCTCAGAAGTTAAATGGATCACAGGGACAAATTTAGCCATGACATAAACTTGTTGACTTCCAAGTTGCTCTTATTGCCATCAGGATTGAATTTGGGCAGTAGACAGTATTTATGCAAAAAAGCAACATATTTAGTAAAGACTCAAGGATCAAATGCTCATGGGGGTCAGGGGGGAGGAGGACATATGGGGGTGAGCTGGAGAGAAGAGAGGGGAAGACAGAAAGGAAAAGGTCATAGCGTGAAAGGGTGCTGTGAATTCCAAAAGTGTCTAATTAGGTTTCTGGCTGTGGAATTTGCTTTTGCCCCAAGCCAAGAAGCCCAGCTGTTTTACAACAGGGCTTTTACCTCCTAGCAATGACTGCAGACAATGTGTGACCTAAACTGCAAGTGTATTTATAAGGACAACTTCCTTTACTCTTCACAAAGATTCCATAAAATATGCTCAAGTGTTATTTAGAAGGTCGCATAACTGTTTCAATTTTTCAATGCACTTTCCTTGCTTTTGTTGAGTGTCTAAATACAATTTTGAAAAGTCCTAAAAAGAGGGGCATGAATTTCATTAAAGGCACTCCTCTGAACTTGTATTCCATTGGATTATTTTTAAAAAGTGTCAGTCTTCGAAATGAAATGTTTGATGGAATATTAAATTTGATGAATCATTGCCAGTTTCCATGTTTGTTAGCTTTTATATACCACATTAAAGCATTCATTAATAAAGTGTCACACAACACTGCTTTGATTGAGTCCTAAAAGGTTAATGACTTGATACAGGCTGGTATTCTGAGCTTTACTGTTTGCAGGCGGTTTGTGGTGAATGAGAAGCGCTTTGAAATTGTTACAAAGAGAAATCTTTTATTTTCCTCTATTTCAAGTCCAGAAAGTGTTCTCAACCAATCTGGATGTGCAACACAAACTAGACTTATCACCATTAAAGTACAGTAATTAAACAACAGGAGGTACAGTCATGAGGAACAGGGGTTTTATTTGTTTTGTTTAGTTGTTGGGTTTTTTTTTTCCTTTATAGGACTTAAATTTAACAGTAAAAAGCTTCATGTTCATACAATTCTTCAGACATGGGTGGAGTAAGATACATACAAACCTCATGTGTGCTATCCAGCTAATCCTGTTTGTATCTTTAAGCTGCTTTACCAGCTGATTTTAGGGACTGCAGCTATGTGTTTCCCCCATTTTGAAAGTGATTAGCCACTCCAGAATTATCCCCTATTTCTAGATAGGCCAAATATTTTTCAAATTGTCAGAAGCTTTCATAAAGTGCCTCTTAAGAGTGACTGCTGTGGACATGTCCATGAGGCTCAGCTTTGAAAGAGTCAGAATGCAGGTCAGAGACACAGCCAATATTTTGCCCAGTGCCCTCTTGGTAATGGCCAAGCTATGTAGCCTGGTCAAGTACAATTATTTTTATACGTTTAGGAAAGTCTGAAAAATCCAGAGGTGAATGGGCAGTATGGGCAGCAAAATGCAAGGAAGTAACACTTCCAAAGTCTGTCCTCTTAACTACTCCAAATGTTATGAAGTTTGAACTCTTCTGAGATGGAAATAAGCTTCTTGACAAAGTCATGTGTGAAGTTAATTTTGGTTTAAGATAGTATTGAGGTTCTGCTCTGAGGGGAGTTGTTAGTAAAACAAATGACTCTAACTGTTTTAGTATGGAAGACAAATCAAAGCATTTCCATGAAGTAACAGGGGTGACCTGCTGTAACTTAACCATTTCCTGAGCAAATACAAGCTGCTCTATTGGATGTGGGATAGTTCCCATGTTAGCCATTGTACAGAGAAAAAAAAAAGTTCATATAAAAGAGCCCACCAGGGGTTATATGGCTGCAATTGTTCCCAAACTGAAACAACTTAGTATCTGTTTATGATTGTCAGTATCATGTTATATTGTTCTTGTAGAATCCATAAAACCTGAAAGTCTGCAGTATTGCCTCTAAATATCTAGCGGCTGCAGCCGGGAGATTTCAGAGCCAATGAATTTAAGCAGAGGGGAGGTAAACCCCAAAAGTTAATAAAAAGTTGACCTTGATTTTTATTTACCATCTTAATCTAATTTTGATGAGGTGCTTCATTTGAACATAGAAGAACAAAAGGCAAGTCCAAGACGATAAGATTAAGGTATTTAAACTTGATTCCTATAAATGTTTCTTTCTTTCATTCAAGGATTGGAGATGAGAAAGAAGAAGCAGTAAATTTGAATTCCAACTTTCTCACCATAGCTCATGTTTCCATAGTTCAGAATGGTGCCCATTAATTTTCTGAGCCATTGAGATGTACAGCATGTTATCATATTAGCAGTACTTAGATGAGGATATTAATTTGCATTTTCATAGTTGCTTCCTCTGCATTGTGTATGACAAGTGATGCAGAAAACAAGTGGGTAAAAATGTGATTCTCCATTCAACAAAACTATCCCTTGGAAGAAGCTACAAAACAATTCAGTATCTTAAAAGGCTGAGATGTTGTCACTCAATACAAATATAAACTATTCTCTTTTTCAGACAATGCCAAAGTGTTCCTGTTAATGAAATCATGTTTCAAAAGCTAATAATTGAAAACCAATGCATACTTGGACTTGAAAGCAAGCTGATGGAAAGATAGAACAGTCATTTGTTAATAAATCAGATGTCTTGTCAAGTACTCATACTGACTAACTGCAGTGGCTTTTTATTGTCTGATTTTAGCAGTTTCAGATCTCTCTGTGTTATTTCTAGCAGTTCAAACATTAACATGTTTAGGAGAAGATGGAGACAATCTGCACATAAGGTGTACATATATCACATGAATATCTGCAGTCCACAAAATTTTCTGTAGGAGCAGGACCATGATGATGACAACAACAACAACATTGATGAGAAAGAAAGAGAGAAAGAAGGAGAGGAAAAAAAGAAAGTGCATCATCTGGCTACTCCTATCTCAAAGATACTTCAAAGCAAATTATGCAGAATAACTCTTATCAACTGCAGCTGTTTAGTAGGAATGTCATGTGAGCAACACAGTTTGAAAGATTATGGATTTATGTCTAGCAGGAAGTCAAATGTGTGATGACTTCATGCAGATTTTGTTAGGAATCATGTTGCTAATATTTTTTCCCATCCCAACGATGTCATAAAAACAATGAAAATTTTATATTTGAAGCCCATATCAGATGACACAGGGAATGCAGATGAGAGGGAGCTTTATTTCAAGGGCAGATTGCATTAGGAATGATTTCTTTTAGAGTTGTCCTTGCCAGAAGCAAAGCTCTTAGCTTTCCTGATTCAAAAACAAGGGGCACATCCTTACATGGGGTAAGTGTCATTGTTCTCTTAAAGCCAACACTGAGATGGTAATTTATGATTTGGCCCATGTACTGATGAGTCTGATAGATGAGTTTATATTGCTTGCTCGTAAAAAACCCCAGTTTGTTCCAGTTCTTAAATTAGGACTCTATATACTTGCAGGCGCTCAGAAAATGAAAGAGAAAAATAATCGTACTTGCTGAACTTGAAAAACTCAGCACTTCCTATTTTAAACCAGTTGTTATGTCTCTCATAATAATTTCATGTTTTATTATCCTTGCCTACAGTGGTCTTTTACCATGTCTATATAAACCTCATTTCTAATGGTCTCAAAGGACATACTTGGTATTTCCAGAACAAAACAAAATTAAAACATATACCCAGAAATCACACACATGCACACATAGTCCCAAAATACTATAAGGCTTAAGGCTTGATTGAAAACCTATGGAGGTTTCGGTGAGGGACCTGGACTGTGATGACTGACAGATTAGGCTAACAGTGCTGTGACAGGCTGAACAGCAGCTGAGCCTCTTGCCTTCTCCCTGGCTCCTCTAGTCAGCAGCACTGGTGGGGTAATTCAGAGAGATGTTTGGCCTCCGTGGAGATGGTACTTTGTGTCATCCTGGAACAGCCTCATCTGGCTGCCATCACTGGTGAAACACAGACCCTGGGGGAAAAAAAAGCTGCTCAGCTCAGCAGCTGGCTTTAGAAAAGGAAAGACTAAAAATGGCTTGTGTGGGGAGAAAAGCCCTGGAAATTTTCTTAACTAATTATTTGTTTTTATAAGCTTATGGAAAGAGAAGTGATCCAACAATGTAAATAGCAAAATATGTGGAATGGCAAATGAATTTAAGGACTTGACAGTAGGAATTCTACTGAACCGTCACGACCAATTCTTATTTTTGCTGTAGCAGGTTTACCAGGAATAGTACAGGCAAAAAATACTTATTCCACAAAGCTCCCAGTTTCAATTGGAAATCTGTCATATTCCGGCGGGGGGGATGGTGTCCACATGTGGTGTGCCCGCACAAACACACGGAGCATGCACACACATGCAGCATGTGCACACACACAGCCTGCACGTGCAGCTGTGCTGCCACGTTCATTGGCATGCAGATAACAAATTAGCAGGCAGCACTTATATCACTATGCATTTTCATTTCCTCATACACTATCTCGAGCCATGCTACATGTATTACATATGCTTAGGTCACGGAAGGGTTAGGGACATAACTACTGGATCCCAAGGGACAGATGGAGCAAAGCCAGCATAATCTCTGAATCCAGCTCTTTACTGCTACTCTCTGATCATGAAAAGCCCAGTGAACTTGGAACAGACACTTTCATCCAGCAGCCGTTTGCATATCAGAGGCTAAAAACATAAACCATACATAAAATCTGAGAGGAAGATTTTTCACGCTGGCTCAAAGCAAGTAAGGAACCAGACTCCTTTTTTCTGTCATGGCAGCAGTCCTGAAAGACCAACTCAAGTTTTCTGTGTGGGCCGCTAGAGGCTTTGGGCTGCAGCGCCCTTCCAGTGCATGGATTGTCCTTTCCCCCCTTTATTTTCTGTGTTTGGGCAGCTCCCAGCACAAGGAAGGTCCTATCAAAGCAAAGCGCTAGAATTACGCAAATGCTTAGTGCTATTACTATAAAAAGTAGCAAATATCCTCATACTCCTGCCCCTCCTCATGGGAGTTCTGGCCATAAACTTAGGCCGTCTGAACTCAAAAGTATAGCCGTGGAATTGCACCCTCTGCGTTTGGTCTTTTTGACATAAGAGCTGTATTCTCTCCCACAGGCTGGTGTCTTCCTTTTTTCTCTGTAGGAAACGCAGGGTACTTCTGTTTTACAGATCTCTTTCAGGCATGATTAAATTGGCCTCAAAGGAAAGGGATTTAACTGAAAGAAGACCAACTGGTATTTTTTAACCATGCCCAAGAAGCCATGCTTCATAAATAACAACTGGTGAGCCGATCACCATGTGCAGTCAGAACTCCACCAGATGAACTTCAAGCAAAAACTGCTATCACACTGTGTTTAAAGGACAGAAGACATATTTCAGAAATAATATCTTTTTCTTTTCCTCTCTCTGCTGCTTTTCTATAAGTTTGTTTTTGTAAATAGCTGTATGAGTTTTAGTGACAAACCCACATGTATCTGTTATGCTGCCCCATAACACTTGTTTGTCTTTACTATTTTTTCCACCAAGCTGTTGTGGTTGTGGTTTTTTTAGTGTTTGTTTTTTTTTTTTAATTTAATAGATTTTAAGGACTTTCACCTCAGTCCTTAAGCAATTCAGGGTGCAAAACCCAAACAGCAGTTTCTGCATCAGATGCAGATTTTCTGTTTGAAAGAAAGAATTTCTTTTGTAAAGATGCAGTCTTGATTTAAAGACTTCAAATGATCTACCACATCCTGCGGTAGGTTGTTCCGATGATTAATGGCCCATGCTAGAGAAAGTACCGCAGCCTCCAACCATTGGATCTTATTGTGCCTTTTTCTGTTAAACTAAATAGCTATTTGTTATCAGAAATCTCTTCCTTATGTAGATACCTGCAGACTTTGGTTAAGTCACTTTTTAACTCCTTCTTGGATAACCTTAACAGATTAAGGCATTGTTTCCTGACTCTTTTTTTCTTTGAGGTTTTTTTTTTTAGAATCTTTTTCTAGTTTCATAATATAGTTCAATAACCAACCCAATATTCCCATGAGCATTGGTACTAATGCTATACGTAGGTATAATAACACCTTCTGACATCTAGTTAGTGCTGTGTATCTTCTTGTTTTTGCATCCTCCTCTGCATGTTGTACTGAAAGTCCATGTTCCTTTATTCAGCTTCCATCGGCTTTGGCTGCCTGCGCTCCAGGACTGCTCTAACACAGGGCAGTCGTGTAACCCTGGATTGAGCTCCCATGAAAGCAGCTAAGCTGTGAGAAGGAGCTGCATGAGAAAGAGTTGGAGGAAGCCTCCTGTGGGGCTTCTGTCCACTGGCTTGGAAGCTGCATTTAAACTGAAGTTTTTGCCATTGGTCCTTGCCCAAGTTACGCTTTAGGTGTGCTTGTGCCAGCCTTGAACTGTGCCAAGCCTTATCTGGCCTTGCTGACCTGACTTCCCAGCTTTACATCAGACCTGCCTTGGCCTTATGGACTTGTCTGAGAGGAGTAGGTTTTTGGCTGACCATAGTTAGTACTGCTGGACCCGCTCTTCTCTTGTCTGGGTGATGTGCCCCTGCCCCTGCCTTCCTGTCACCCTCAGCTGTGGTGTAACAAGGGCCAGTGGCTGGGGGCCCTCAACGGAGGACAGTGGCTTTCAGTTCCCAGTTACTCAATATCATCTCTTTGTTTGGTTTACTCCATTTGATGTGTTTTGCTTTGTTGGAGTTTTTAACTTTATCAATAGAACTTGCTATTTCCTCCAAAAAACTAAGATCACACTTGTCTGACAAGACTTAACTTCCCTGAAAATGTGCCGAGGTGAATGTTCTGCTGCTGTCATTTAATTATTTACTGATTGTCTCTAATGTTAAGCTTCCAAGACTGGGACGATGGCTCTTTTCAGCTTAATAGGTTGAATGTCTATTAGTCATCACGTTTACCATTTTAAAACATTTGAATGACCTTAGCTTCTTTTACAGTCCTCTCAAACTCTTCCAGCTTTTTAAAAAGTCAGTGTATGTAGATCAGAGTGTTCCCTGGCAAGATGCTTTCATACCCCTGAGTAAAAGTTGGCCAGCACCATTTATTTGCTGCTGGGTAATATTTCTCTGCTGGCTGGTGGGACAAGAAGAGGCTCCACAGCCACTTCAGGATCTATGAGCGCTCCCCCACCCAGCAATGCTGGCAGCAGTAGGAAGTAAATGCTATCATTAGAAAGACTTTAAAAGGAATTAAAATATTTGCAGAAAGATTAAAAGATCGAATTTTCCATTATTCTGCTCTGCAATGGAGACAGAAGAGTAGCCCTGGCTGCAAGCCTTCCTCGTATTATGTGTATTAAATAGTGCCTGCCTTGAACTTGTCTAATTTATGCTTTCCTTCACCGTCCCAACCCAAGCCTCATCTAGAATTACCATCCAGGCCATACTCCCCAGACCCCTTCTTGGAGAAGCTGGAAACTTCAGCCCAGCTCTGGTCCAAGCGGGAGTCTGTCCACACCAGCTCCTGGCCGCCAGGAGCTGCCTTCCCACCGCTGGGGCAGGCACAAAGCAGCCTCAGTGCTCCTGAGGCAGCCCCATGCTCTTTTGAAAAGCACTTCAGTTCTCAGCAACGGGGCAGGAAGTGCCCCAAAGCTGCAGCATTCGGCTCTTGCAGAAACATTTTCACTCATATTCTAGTGCAAAAGCTGGAGAATGAACCCAACCTTTTTTTTCTTTTCTTTTTTTTTTTTTTTTAACAAAAGAAAGCACAGTAAAACTAGCCCCAGAGTGAACAATTGCTGGTGAAAGAGCATTTGTTTTAGGAGGTAAAAGACTTGGGTATGTGGTCAAAATAATCGAGATGACTCTAAAAAAGAATAAGTGTGAGAAATGGTTGAATTCACCAATAATCATGCATGGGTAAAATATGTTAAGTTTTTTCCTTTTACTTTCTTTTATGTGGAAAACTTTCTGAGTGGAAGTTTGTATTGAGAAATTTCATAGTTAAGTTAGACAAAAGCTACCTGCCATTATTTAAGTACACTATTGCAAGCTAAAGGTATCCTTTCTAATCTGTAACCAAATTTCACATCTCTATAGTCCTTTCTGAGCTTCACGCGTCATTTTCCCAAAGTGAAACTTACTATATGCATTAGTTTATTGGACTATGCCAGAGAGAAAAGCAAAGGCAAGGAGAAACAAAAGAATGTTCCTAATAACTCATTTCTTAGAAGATCCCCCCAGCCAGCTGTAGTAAAGAAGCTCATATGGTAGGGGTTTGTGCTTCTTCTCGGATACAGCACTTGCAGTGTCTGGGTTAGATCAGGGCCTCATTGAAGTCAATGGGAGTTTTGTGCTAAAATGTATCTTGCACGCTGTCACTTGGGCAAATGTCCACCTCGGGCTGCAGCAGAAGCAAAATCACCACATTTGTTTTCACTTCTGACCTGCTGAAAGTAGGATTATGTTACTTGTATATTTAATTCTGATTTTTTTTTTTGTGATTTAAACAGCGATCCCACCGTGGTATAATCTGATACCAAGTACTGTGTGAGAAGCTGGAGAAGTCAATTACAACTGACCTTGCAGACTTCGTTTACTGTTGCCTTGCTTTTAATTCAATGTTTTTCTTCATAGGCAATCAACATGTAATTTCCTTTCTTCAGCTCGTACTTTCGTATCTCACAACATGAGCGGTGGTGCTGCTCACTTCGAATTCCCTCTCATGTTGTGACACTTCCTTCTTCTTATTTGACTCCATCTTTCTCCCGCATAGATATATTCCAGGGGAAAAATGAATGTAACTTGTAAGAAGTTGTCAAACGAGTGTGGCAAGACTGAGCCGTGCTGAGACAGTAAACACTGACTGACCCAATTTTTCATGATGCAAAATGTACTTATTAGTATTTTGCTCAGGTAATCCAAGGGCCCAGAAACACTCTTCCAGTGACTGGCTAAATCTGATTTTTGTTTGTGACCAGCATGAATGCTGACCTTTGCCTTCTTGACTGATCTTTGCATCTCCTAGAAAGTTCATTGGAAGGTCACGGAGCAGCACTGACTTTCTTCGCGTGCCTGTGTGCCTGCGTGTGCGTGGGGACACCTTCCTGACACTGAGCCTGTGGAAGGGATGGCCTTGCCCACTGACAGCTTTGGTTTCATGTTTTGTGGAAATCTCGACCATCTTATACCAACAGCAACAATGTCAAACCGGGCAAAATGGCACATAATTTTTTATTTACCTTTGTTCGCCTTACTTTTCACTGGCAATTGCTCCCTGTTTAGCTTTAGAATTTAGTCTCAGTTCTGAAACATCTGACACATCAAGGAAATGGTGTTACACAGCATACCTGCCTTTATAAAATGAAAGGACTAAAATGTGACTAGAAATAACTACAGAAGGAACCGCTAACATGGCTTTTTCTTAAATATACATCTTAAAGAGAATGAGTTCTTCCTTTAGATTGCTTTGGCATAGGTGCATGAGAGAAATAAAAATGATTTCTTGTATATTCTTTAGCTGATTCCTTTCACAGATAAGTTCAGCGCTGCTTGTCACTGCAAAAGAGGGCTATGAATCTCATGAAAGCTGCTCTGCTGACACCATCAGCTGTACAGCACCCGCTTCCAAACTAGATCTCGGAAAGCAGCACCGTTAGAGGGTTTTAAATCTCTGCTCAGAAACTGTGTCTATTTACAAACAGCAAGAATAGCTCTGAAATTGTGAAAAATGCACTCGAGTCATGTTTAGAATGATTGTGTGTGTGGGATATAACAATACTTTTCAAGACTGTAACCACTGCGTATATTCATATCTCGTGCTATTTATCTTGCAGATATACAGCACTGGAAGTTGCTGGCTGCAAGCTGGTAAGCTTGTAGCAGTGAGAAGGAAAGATCTCTCCGTTTGTCACTGGCCGTATATCACCGCAGCTGTGCCCTTTGATTACACAGAGGGTTCCTCCAGCCATTAATAATAGGAAACACTTTTTGTCTGGTGAATGCATCTCAACGCCGTCCTCTAACACCTAGGCTTTGCAGTGAGGTGTAAGAGGTAAATTAAGGATGGAGCTTGTTCATGTTACATTTACACTAGATGTGTAAACAAGGATAACCTTTGTTTTCCTCAGAAAAGAAAATATGCCATTCTTTCTCCTACCACCATGGGGCTGTTTTTTTTTACAGAAATGATATAGCACTGCCAATTACAACTTGCTGAGGAAGTGACACTAATGAATCACAGTTATGCTGCCACAGCATCATGGAAAGTACTGTGACGCCAGCCTTCCAGATTAATCGCATCACATATAATAGCTGAGCCACATCTGCTAGCCAGGTGTATCAATGTAAAAGATTTTCCCAGAAAAGCAGAGCTTAGAGGAAATCAATATGTAGGCTGAATGAAGCCCTAGGTATGAATACTGCATTGCCAAAATTAGATAGCTATCTGGAATTGTCACAAATAATTGATGCTAAGATTGGAAAATTCTAAACTGGTGTAAATCGTTTAGCACCAGAGAGCACTACAAAAGGCATTTCATGCTTGATCTGCAAAATGAATCAAAATTAATGCTAAGCTCTTGCAGCATGCTGTTGCTCTTACCTCTTGCAGCACAGTGTATCTGAGCTGCTCCAGAGAGGTGTTTGCAGTCAGCCATGCGCGGAATCTCTCTGGATCTGGCCTACATTGATCATCTCCCACAGCATCTTTGATACAATAGGAAAAAGCTAAAGACCATTCATCTTAACACTGCTCTTAGTCTTGTGTCAAAACCTTGCTTTACCTCATCCCAATTTTTATTTGAAATGAGGGCTTGAAAATAGCAAAAAAAAAACCCAACAAAAAAGCATGAGCCCTTTAAAAACAAAGCTTAATCTTGATAGCCATTATTTCACATCCTCTGCTCTTCAATTGCTAGAGGAAGCCATCATCATTCAGGCCACAACTAAATATGCACTGGAGGAAAGGATTCTGCAAAATGCAGTATTTTTGGAGGTATTACAAATATCACACAGAAAGGTATCATTTCTGCCTCTGCATTTATCCCCAAACGATGCCCTCTATTTATATTTTGATAGAACCCACAGTTCCTTCATTGATGGTCTTGTGACTACGATATGTTCCTCTTAAATCTGTGCTGACAACTTATTTAGGTCATGGAGTCAGAGTTTAATTTCCTCAAGTTAGATTTATTCCCTCAAGCTGTAAAGAAATAAGAAAGCGCATGCTTGTTGCTGAGTCAAACACGGAGCTGAAAATCTCCAAGGTGGAGGCTTCAGCCAGCATGCTGCTCCTCTTTTCTCAGCCTCAGTTACTCAATTCATGATTTGAGAATTTGGAAGCTGAAGCAATTGCAGGATGCTCCCTGGACTCAGCAGTGGGCACAGATGGGAACTGTTGCCCACCTTGCTCCATGGATGTCTTGCTTTATTAAGCCCTGTCTGCAAGCAGTGAGGTGGTGCATCATTCTAGAAACAGCAGTAAATCCCTGGCAGGAGAACCCATCCTGAGTTACACGAATAACATAATATGTATGAAATAGTAAAGTATTTTATTTTTATGCAGTGCTGTTCTTCCTGAAGTTGGCTGAAAAATACCATCTATCTGTATGAACAGCACTTTATGCAGTGCTGTTCAGCCTGAACTTGGCTGAAAAATACCATCTATCTGTATGAATACCCAAGTAAGAATTAATTAGATGTGATTGGCTAAATTTCACCAAAAGAACTTATCAGTCAGAAATCCATAAAACTGTACAGAGCTTACTTTTTGCTATTTTTATAAGGTACCTGCCCCAAATCCAGTTATTAGATTGGTCACTGAATTTAAATGATGAATTTCCCCACTTTTAAACCAAAGAGGAAAAGATCACTGAATTTCTTATCAGGAGATAGTGATAGACTTTTCAAAAATGCACAGCGTCTTGAAAGTTTGGTTTCATATCACCATTTATATTCCTGAGAAATAGACATGTCTCACATTCTGTAGCAGTGTTTTGTGACATTTGGATTTACAATGCTCAAGTTTAAGTCTCTAGCCCTTTGCAGTCTGTCAAAAACAGCTTCTCTGTCCATTTATTTTTGTCTTCTGTGCTCAGTCTGAATATCTTTTGTAAATTTATACTTGACAACCCTCGTATTTCAGCAGCTGGCTTTGTTTCACAATCTACCTTGCTTGCTCTGTTGCATTAGCTGAAACAACAAATTTAATCCATGATGTCAATAGTAAATTATAGTGGAGATGTAATATATGCCTGACATCACTAAGGTCAAGGCCATGGTGAAAATATTGCAAATAATAGGTCCAAAGGGTCTCCTCATAGTGGTAGTTGCTTGCTACACATTTAATGTTACGAGAAACAGATTAGTGCTGCACACTGCATTATGTTGGGCTTTTAGTTACAGCCAGCATAAAACTCCAGCTAATATAAGAGTGCTCCCTCAACATGAAAAGAAGTTCCAGAGAAGTTTGCTATGTCATTATATTTCATATTTTCTAACTGATAAATAATTAAAACAAGAATTACTTTACTGAAAAGATTCATTTAGAGTGCACATTTTCCATTACTCTAACTGTTTGGAGGGGTTGGGGGAAACATTTATTGCATACCTTACCTAAACTACCTTGCCATTAAAGTATCTAAATTACCTCAGTGAGTTCTGAGCACAGAAGTGGTTGATGAATTGCTTTTTGCATAAATGCACTTTCCCTTTGCTAGAACCTAATTTTGTGTATAAACACACACACACACACACACAGAGAGAATAAAGCAACTACTGAATTCTCTCAAGAAGAAAAATTGAAGCCTGGAATTTTCTCTCTCTCTGTAATGAAGTTTTTTTAAACGTTGCTTGTATTATAAGCATCCTTGGACTCTCTGAGGACAAGCCAAAAATGGGCTCTTCTACAATGGCAAAAGAGCAGTTAATGAATCACTTTCTCTTGTGTGGAAGTGCTTATTCCTGCTAATTTGTCCGTTTTTACAGCCAGAGCTTTTTTAATATCAAAATTCACTTTCAGTTTAAAAGTCCATTTAGTGCCAAAGGGGAAAAAAAATTGTGCCAAGTGAACCATAAATAAATTCAATGTATGGCAGAATCCGGACATTTCCATTCCATCAAGCTCTATTATTTGTTTTATCTGGCATAAAGAGCATCAACAACCCAAGAACTTTCAATCTGCAATTCATCCCTTTAACTTGGCTTTAAAGTATTTTCATTCCTTAATGTGAAAGGATGGGCCAAATTTACGAAGCTGCAGAATATATCAGAGTACAGTGACTGCACTTGGCTTTCCACATGCCCTGTCTGGATGTATGTAATTAAATAGGTTTGCTTCTCAGAAGAGTGGCTTACATTTTGTTCCTGGTGTTCCTACCAGGAGGAAGGTTTGTGTGGGTGGTACCTTTTGGCCTCCCTTTCAGCTTAGTTTTAAGAATATGAGTAACCCCAAGAGGTGCAGGAACATGCAGGGGAAAAAGCTTGAATCAAGGTCTTTGTGAAGTATGAGCATTAACCACCTTTGCAGGACCTTTGATGCCTCTTCTTTGCCTGTCTTCTGCCTTTGCCTGTCTTCTTTGCTCTTTCATTCAAATCCATGCCAGACTAGAGTGAGCAAAAGTAATTGTCATTTATCGCGTCACTATGTTCAGTGCTCTACATGCAATGAGTTGATGGGTTTGGTTCAGTTCCTGTGGGCCACGATTTGACACCACTTTTTGCCCATTGTAATATATTTTATTGATGCCTCTGTCAAAGCAGTAAAGAAATGGGGTGACAGACTACATGATAATCCCTTCCTGAGGGTGTCTGGCAAACTTGAGTGAGGCAGGATGACAGAAGGGAATTACTGAATCTTGGGCTTTTGACCTCCGGGCTGGTCCTTTTGGAAGGGTAGTTTTCATTATTGATAATCTGGTGGTCAACTGCTTTAGGGATGTAAATATTAATGAGAACCCCAAACACTGAAGTTCCTGTGATAGTCTCTTACATGCAAACAAAAAAGTAGAAAAGGGAATCAGTGGCCTTTGAGACCAATCAGCAGTCTCAGTACAGGCTGCTTTGATGACTATTTAATCTTGCCCATAAAAGAAGTTTAAATAATGCTGTTACGTGCTTATGGTCTTAGCACTTGCTTTGGTGCATGATGTATAGCCAATGTCTGCTCTAAGAATCAACAAATGTGCATTATTCCATTAGCAGTTTTCTTTTTTCTACAAAGCTTTACAATTTATTAGAGTTATTTATATTAATGTATTAGTGCCTTATTTTACATATTTATAATATCTTCTTTCCTCTGCCCTGAAAAGCAATGAAAAGTTTAGGTATTGCAGTTCAGTTTACATAACATTTACAAATGTTCTTTATAAAAACAGTGTCACAGAGAGTCCTTTCTATGCTTGGAACTGCTGTTTTAACTTATGTGAAACTCTTACTGACATCAAAACAAGATTGAGGATTTTCTAATCCTCTGCTCCTTCTTTCCTGCTGTTTTTCTTAAAGGGGGGGGGCTGTATGATCAGAGATGATACTTTTTTTCATTTCCTCCCCCAGTAAAATTTGGGAGAAGTGTTGGAAGAGGCAGAACATCAACAAAAGGTTGAAGATGTGGATAAGAAAGTTTCAGTAGGAAGAACAACTCATATGGAGCAGTGTGGTGGAGTCCCAGAAGGTTTCTAAATACATACTTATTCAACAAAAATGCAGCTGATATCACTGCCTATCCAGCAACTTACTCCTGTGCTTGCATTATGCAGCAGGGGATACAACTTAGACACAAATAATTACTTCTGAATAACTGTCTTTCCTTGATTTCCATGGCACATGGTCTTCATGGCACTTAAAAATTCTGAACATAGTCAGCATCATTGCTGCATAGCAGACTTCTTAAATAAATCTCCACTTCTAAGGTGTCTCCATTGCACCGAGCACCTTAGCTCTGCTTGTACAGGTAATTGAACACAAGTATGTCACTCTGGGCTAAATGCAAGCAAAGGCACTGTGTTAGTGTGATGCTTTTACTTTTGGGTGCTGACTGTATTGGGTCAATGCTGGAGAATGGGTAGTTCCATCTCTGTCCAGCATTGCAACTTAAAAGTTTGTGTGGGATGATAAAAGAGAGTTTTGTATCTCAGGATGCAAATTATTTGTTGACTCCCCATGTTTAACTTCAATTTATATTTTTGGCAATGCTTATGGTCTCTAACCATGGTTTTGGGTAGATTCTACTCATTCGACTCAGTGACCTACTACTACATCACCTCAGCAAAGGCTGAAATTCATTAACATCTGCCTAGGTGTCCTGTGTGAAGTAAGTTGTCAGTGTTGGGGCTATTTTCAGATATTTTATTGATAAATTTTCAGACACTTGTAGTTGTATATCTGCTCTTGCAAGTGGACATGACCCTGAACACAGTGATAGTGAAAGAATAATTTAGTAAAAAATGCTGATACACTGTTTCGGACATGAATCTGCTTTATTCATTTAAGAGTTTAAATGCCTTTTGATTAGCTGCAGACCACATCTGACTTCCCCTTTTCTGCCCCCACAATATGACAGCCTAAGCCACATCAGTTCCTAAATTCTTGTATAAAGCCATGAAAGATGCAATGCATATGATACGCCCTTGTTAACTGAAAACTGCATCAACACTGACAACTCACTTAGTACAGACATGAGACTCTAACAAGTTTCAGCCTCTGTTGAGGTGGCATCGATTCATCTCAGTGAGAGAAAGTTTCCAATACTTCCAATACTTCCAATGCTCTGTTTCCAATACCCCAAGCACTCCCAGTTCCAGAAAGGACTTATGGACCCATATTCAATGGCTTCCAACAAATTTTCATTTATTTGTCTTTTCCAGAGATTTCCCTATTATTCTTGCCATTTCAGAAAGCATTTCTTAGTCCTTCTCATTCCAAGGACACTTTCAGGGCTCTGGATTATTTATGGTTCAATTGACCATTAGTATTATTTATTTAAAAGTAAATTTCTCTAAATAAAAAAAATATCAAGAAGACTGGAGCTTGTAAATGATGCCTAAGCTTCAGTTAACATCAGCTTGCCAGTTTGCCTTTTATTTTTTCTGAATGGTCAGAGAGGGAGAAATTTCACCTGAAAACCAACAGTTTAAAATGACTTGTTTTATACTACCTAACAATGAAAAAACTACCATTATCTTATAACACTCGTAATGTTCATGAATCTCCTTTGAATATCAGAAGATTCTTAAAAGTCCTGATGGGATATCATGCCTGGTCAGGATCTGTTGATGGGATGACAGGGTTTCATTGGTCAGATAAAATCTAATTGACAAGGGTAAAGTAACAGTGCAGAGCAAAATGCTCACCTTTACAGAAGGAAAAGAATGTTTACATTGCTGCAATAATGCTGCTTCTGCCATTTTAACTAAACAGAAACATCTGTAGTGATTTCAGATCTCATTTATAATGTCATAGTTGGGATTAATTTGATCATCCTCTTAGAACAAAATGCTTGCTTTTATAAACTGGCTTAACAATCATGCTAACAGCCCCCAAACAAAAGTAGTAGCTGGGTGTGTAATTAATTTTCAGAAAAATTACTAGACAATGAAATTTTCTAAGATATGACTGTTGGTGGTAAAAAACAAATTAACAATATTAATCAGAAGCTAGGCACTATTTTGGTCCAATGAACTTGTGGTTTTCTTCTATTAGAGTCCCTCTGCAAGCAAGCTCTCCCCATTAGGAATACTTCTTTTCACAGAAATACTTTCTGTGAAGAAGCCTTTCCTGGTGAGAAAAGTCCACCATGTAGGTAAGTGATATGACAGCCCTGGAGTTCTTCACATCCTTCTGGACAGAAAAGGTGAGATGGATTATCTAAAATGAGTAGAGGAAAACACAATTTAATCCAGGAGGTCAGATTCTCCTGAGAGTTCAGCTCCATCCTCCTCCTCTTCCATTCCTGGTGCATCCATCCCACCTCTGTCCCTCCTGCCGTAGCACCTTGTTCCTTCCTTAGCAGCACCAGGTCCAGTGAGAGCTTTCCCTCCCTGATAAGGGGTCTCTCTTGCTACTGCTTGTCCCTCTCACAAGTAATGAGGGCCATGGACCTGAATTCCTCCATCTTGCCACTGCACTGGCCAGTGGACTCACTCCAAAGATACGTTGCAGCAAGAGCAGGTGTGGGAGCAGAGGCTGGATTTTTGACTAGGAAAGAAGTATAAATGAGGATAATGCTTTTTGGAAGAGCTTATATCAGGAACCAGAATGTCAATGGCTCCTCTATTCAGAAGCAAGCCAACACCCATACCTTTGGTTCCTGTCCCAAAGCTAGAATATACACAACTGCCCCAATCACACACTGCAACCTTCCTCCTAGAACCTGAATCTCCCCAAATGGCAACCTTCCTGAATTAAAATATAAATATGTCCTATAAAAGAGAAGGAAAAAGAGAGTTCTGTTTTCTGCAGAAAATCCAGCTGATTTGAAAATAAATATAGGGGAAATATATAGCAACCAAAAGTAAAAGTTGTTTCTCTTCAAACCCATAAAACTCCAAAAAACAAATAGTCTCAAAACGTCCTCTCTGTCTCTGGTCTTCCAGCAGCAAGCTCACTAGAGTTCATAACACTGGCAGAAATAAATTACAAGTCAGTTCATAGGAAAAAAAAAAAAAGTTGGAGCAATTTTTGTCTTGTTTGCAGAATTGCATGTTTTGCTAGGGCTTGAAAAACACTGCTTTGGATTTCTCATCTAGCAGGCAACTTATTTGGGGAAACTAAGGAAAAAATTCAAGTGCTGTTTATGGCCACTGAAACACTCTGAAAGCACATATTAATAATGCACATATTATTCTTTTAGATGTAAACATGTGCTTCTGTCATAAATTATTATTTGCACTGAAGTAGCCCCTTAGGCCATATCTGAAAGAGGAGATCCATGAGTATGCCTGGAATGTGCACCCAGTGATGGGACTGCCTGCTCCAGTGGTCTCCAAGGCTCCCGCAGGTAAGACCCAGATGTGCTCACGTTTTCTTCTCCCAGCTTCTCCTTTATCTTCATCTTCCCATGGGAGGGAAACTGAAGGGCACAGCTCTGACAGGAGCCCTGAGTACTCCAAAGCTGCCTCCTCAGGATTCCCGGGTGCCAGCTCCTGGCATGTGCCATCATTTGCTCCAGCTCTGAAACAGTCATGACCTGGACCACCTTGTACTGGTAAACAGAGAAACCCACAGCAGTTTTCACAGTCCCTGAATCAGTGATTTACAGGCTTGTGTACTAGATGCCTCACAGATGTAGACTAGCTATCTGTCCTCAAGAGAGTATAAAAGTCTTCAACAGAAGAGGTAAATAAAATGCACTTGAGAAAAAAGTTCTTTTGTGAGTTTAAAATGACGTTAATACTTGGGAAAGTAGCAAAGCCAGATGAAGAGGCTCAGACACTTTCCATTGTCAACCTTGTTTAAATAAGAGATAGTTAACATGTTTTATTCTGACAAAAAGTAGTCAAAATACTATTTTGTACAATTATTTGTCTAAAGTGACGTTTAAATTGTAAAATGCATAACCAAATGCTGAAAGGTTTGATCTTGTTCAGGAATAAATGGGTAGGTTGTTTCTGATGTCTGGGAACTCTCTGATTAGATAATTTGTTCATGCTTATTTGTCAAAATGAGACATTTTCAGGGGAAAGTTTCAATGACTCCTTTGTCAGGAAAGGTTTCCTAGCTTTGTTTTGTGGTTAAAAATGGATAAAAGAGAATAGGCAGACTCAGAACAGCCTAGCAGAAGGGTCACAGGCAGGGAAGACCTGCCTGGAAGTGTCTGTTGTCCCCAGTGCACTCAAACAGGTCCCAGCATGACCTGCAGAACCCACGATCACATCTATGATCTGTTTATCCATTTCTTTGTTCCCTTTGCTTTTTTTGCTGTGGTTTGTCTTTCTCTTTTTTACTCACATTTTTATAAAGGATTTTTTTTTTGATGTGACTTGGTCTTATCCTAGCATACAGCAGCAAAATGTTACAAATTTTGAAAAGTCTGATGGGCCCAGCTGAAGGTCATTCCCCTCACCTCTGAAAGCAGGGAACTTGCGTGTGCTTAGTGCTGGGACATCAGGTCAGCTCCTGTATATTCAAACCCATATTTTGTGAGTTGTCTCTAGCGCAGCTCCCAAAGGCAAGGCAACCCCCCACCCTATTTAAAGTTGCAGGATATTTTTGTGGAGGCTAGAAACAGGTCTTTGCCCTCCCTTTCCAGCCCTGGGCATAGGTATTTAGAGCTGCTTAAGATTCAATTGCAGAAGACTACAAAAATTCAAGACCCTACTAATAGCATGTACAAGATTGTCTGAAAAAGAGCCCCAAACCCTGTAAAGAGATCTTACATTTTGTTCATCTTGGCATTTGCGTCTGCTCTGCTGGCAGAGAGCTCTAATTGTCAGGGACACAATAGGCTGTGCTCTTATCTGTGATTAATAGACATGATCTTTCCAGAATGATAAATGCAGGTAGGTAAAGTCTCTGTGACTGTATCTGTTCCTGCATCATAGATTATCAAAAACCCTACAATATGGACATGATAATAAGCATCCATAGTATCTGAAAGTGCTGGCTAAGAGTTCATAATGTCTAGAATTTGATTTTTATGATTTTAATGAGGCTTTGTGTGGGAACGTCCTCCATAACACTGAAATTCAGCATTCAGTTTCTCAGACGTAGCTCAGCTCTCTGTTCTGGGGATTTCCTCCTCATTCCTCTTTGAGATTCACATTAAGCAGAAAGAGGGGTCAGTGCCCTGAGCAGCGGGACAGCCTGGAGCTCTAGGAGAAGTGGGCACCATCTCCAGTGTGGGTCTTCTTGGGGGTGAAGAGGGAGGAATTGACAATTCCTCACAGCAACTAGCAACTGTCTCTTTCCCCCAACTTGCAGGATGGCACCAAACCCCTAACTTACATTGTCAGCACACCGCCAGCTATGATTGTCATTGGTGAGGCAAGGGCTGTGGCAGAGCCCTGCCTGTTCCTTGGTCCAGCTTGGGGTGAGAAAGCTCCGTCCTACGGCATCCCCTTCTTTTCCCTGTGCATCCTGGGACTGCATCCACCAGACAGCCTCCTGCAGGGTACATCGTGGTTGAACAACAAAATGGTATGATCCCAACATAGAGCTGTCCAAAACTTTTTCTGAATGGTTAATTTTGGGTTTATCTCAGCAGGTGCCATGCAAGTCTTCCCTCTTGACTTGCTCTCTTTCCCAGGATAGAGCTTAATATTTATCATCAAAATGATAAAATACCCTAAGTAGGAAAACTACATGCTAGATTTGGGTCATTCATTGCAACATGAAACCAACATTTAAATATGAAGTAAGAGTTTTGCTGTTCTAGACCAGCCCTGCCTGGCCTGTGACACGGTACAAAGTTTGTATCTGACTGCCAGCAAGCTTGAAGGTACTCAACCTTATGATTTTATTTAAGTCACATTGCTACTACAGTGCCTTTATTCACAGCCGGCTTTGGAAATCTTATTTCTTGTTAAAAGCAAGAAGCTTTAGATGAACCCAGGGGCGCGGGGGGATGGGGTCACAGGGAGTGGGGATAAGCAAGCTTCATTTCATGGATGATCACACAAATCCACACCAGACACTCAATGGGAAAGTCAGTAAAACTCCAAAATGTTTTATGTTACTCACTCATCTTTACTTCTTTGTGTATTTTTTAGTGACTTCAAAGGAAAATATTCCCTGTTTTGTAGGGAACCCTATGTATTTTTAAGGCTGATGTGGCAATTGCCAGGATATCTACTGCATTATGTAGATCAACAAAAGGAAATCAGACTGTCGAAAATGTCTTAAGGCAAGGAAAGATAGCACTGAGAGTCCTTACTTCTCTTTAAAGCTCCAATCAGTACAGAGTTTGCATTTGAAAGGCTTTTCAACAAGATATAGGTGTCACAAACTGACTCTTTTGGCAAACTCACACAGGTACAGCCCCTCTAGGGAAGCATTTGGAACAGTTTGTTTTTTTTTTTCTGATAGCAAAGTTTCAGAAGGCTGAGGTCCTCTGAAAGTTGCTGCAGCAGTGAACTACCAACATTAATATATCTCATGCCATCCAGTCACAAGGGGAAGAATGGTGGCTGCAAATGACAACGAGCATGATTAAAACCATCCATTAAATAGATTAAGAATCTGCAAATGCTGTGGTACATAAGATACAGAGCACCACACTACTATCCAGATGGAAACATCTGTAGTAGAGATGTGACATTCAGAAATGTGCAACAGGTTTCTCAGACACGTTTGCAGCCTGAGACACAGGCCACACACTGCGAGCAGATGGCTCCATGGTGGTTCATCATACACAGAAACATTGATCTGTTGTTAGGCCACGGTGTAGATTTTTGTAAATGGCAGGTTAATGGCATTTGGCAGTAACCATTGTGGAGCCTCTTTTCCTTTCTTGGTGACATGGGTTATTTTTCCACAGTGTGGTGCTGAAACGTCCCTTCTGGTATTTCCTCAGACCACCATGGTAGGTCTGGGGAGTCTATGAGGAGGGGAAAGGAGCAACTCTGCTCTTCTTTACTTGCATGGGAGGCAACAATAAAGCAGGAGGTTTTTGCTCACATACAGCTGTCTGAGGCAAGCTTTGTGGTGAGGAGATTTTTGGTACTCAGATCCTGAGAAATGTTATTTTCAGTGTATATATATTCTGTACCAGGAAGCATGAGAATTAAACATGGTGGAGAAACTTGTATAAAATTGACATGAGGGTTATATCTGCTTTTTTACCTCAAGTTAGTGGTAAACCTCCAGCCAGAGCAGCAATGGCCAGGAAAGCTTTGCAGTCAAGACTGGTCAGACTCTTACATCTCTCCCTTTTAGAAAATTCCACCTCTAAAACTACCGATGGTTTTGCTTGCTTCTGTAGTAGACAAAAGCAAACTACCCAGGGCTGTACTATCTGAAAGATCCAGCAGAATTAGAATGAAACTGCCCATGTTGCAGGCATGAGATATCTTGCAGGCATCGAAACACTCAGAGGTGCACCAAACCTCTGCTCTGGTGTCCCTGACAAGTGGCACCCTTCTGGGGAGAGCTGACATTTATGTTCTGTGTCCTTGAAGCTTTATCTGCTTAACCCACCAAAGTCTCTCTCTTCCACAAGGGCAAGTCTGTTTTTCCTGGCAGACCCAAATCAGGAATTTGGAAGAACAAGGAGCAAAAAAGGCCCAACAAGGGTTCTCCCTCAGAAAAATGTTTGAGTCCATGACTAGCTATGTCTACTTCCTAAGTCATATCTCTTAAGACCTTTTATTACATCTGGATTTATAATCTGTTTAATCACTAGGTTGCCTCCAAAATTAATTAGTTGATAGAGATATCCGCTCCCATTTCTGTATATCAACAACTCCTAATCTTGTAATGCATACCAAGAAAATATGGCGAAGCCCATCTGTTAAATATTGATGATAATGACCAAGGTGATAATATTTAAACATATTTATTAAGCATGTTTATTCCAATAAAGCACACAAACCCTAGAATCTTTGGGCACAGAGATAAAATATATGAACAGTTTTATTGGCATGAATGAAGAGTCTTCTATTTTTAAATAAAAAAGATATAAAGAGTGAGAAGATGAATTATCAACAAATTGAGAATTTGGTGGGTAGAAGTACTGTCAAAGAATCAACAAGAAGGAGGAATCAAAAATATGAAAGAAATTCTGGGACAGATGCAGAAAAACCCCCACTCTGAAGCCATGCGGGCATTATTGGATGACATATTAATGGAAAACCAATATAATTACATTTTTATCAGCTTGAGGAGATTTTAATAGGTTGGGCAACTGTAGAAGACATTTTAGGAGATGCTTTAGACTAGTTACCTGATTAAACAAAGTTAAGCATGCGTTTAAGGGACTTGCTACCTTGGGATCTTAATTGTTATGGACAATTTCCGTGTGTGCGTTTGCTTTAACATCGTCTCCTGCTGGAGAACAGCTGGCTGCAAATGGGCTGGCAAGGTAAACAGAAACAGGCCTGCAATGCTCAGCCACTCAGACAAGTCTCATCACCAGCACAAATCTGTTGCCAACCTGACGAGCATAAAATATCTTGGAAGGATCCACATTTCATAGCTGTTGTGCCTCATGGACTGTGTCATAGTCCATCAACAAGATATTCATGGCATGGTGATACAGCCATTGTTGCAGGTCAAATATTGAGGAGAGAACATGGATCCTTACCAAATACTTTTTGTTCTGAAATATGTAGGTTAATTTGGTGCTTGTGAGTAAACCAATGCTCTGTTCGTCTACAGTGTAATGTTGTCAAAACTGTCTGGTGCTGTGTTAATACACCTCAACAACTTATTATTTTTGAGTTAATTGGTATTTATTGAACTCCAAGAGTGATCCAGGTGATTCACAGGCTTATATAGAAAGAAAAAACTTGCCCTGGATAACTTAAATAAAAGAGTTGGAAAAAAGAAAGGGGAGGTAGTACTGGATACAAGACAGTACAGCTATGAACTACAGGCTCAGTGTATTGGGCTTTCAGTACAGTCAGTCAAAAAGACAGGGATGTTGGTCACTCTGTTGCCAGAAGCTGATGTTCTTGTGCTGGGAAAAGAGAAGTACCTCATGCCATTGACCTTGGCCCATTGATCCTGCCTCTGTAGAACCATCTTACCCTCATGGTCGAACCATCCTACCCTCAAGGTCATCAGCATTCCCACCCAACTTGGTGTCATCTACAAACTTGCTGAGGATGCACTTGATCCCCTCATCCAGATCACTGATAAAGACATTGAAAAGAACAGGTTCCAATACTGAGCCCTGGGGGACACCACTCATGACTGGCTGCCGACTGGATTTAACTCCATTCACCACCACTCTCTGGGCCTGGCCCTCCAACCAATTTTTTACTCAGCAAAGAGCACTCCTGTCCAAGCCATGGGCAGCCAGGGGAATGCTGTAGGAAACCGTATGAGAGGCCATACTAAAGTCCAGGCAAACAACATCCACATCCTTTCCCTCATCCACCAAGTGGGTCACTTTGTCATAGAAGGAGATCAGGTTTGTTAGGCAGGACCTGCCCCTTGTGAACCCATGCTGATCACCTGGGTGTCCTTCATGTGCCACATAATGGCACTCAGGATGATTTGTTCTATGACCTCCCCAGGCACCAAGGTCACACTGACAGGCCTGTAGCTTCCTGGATCATCCTTCTGGCCCTTCTTGTGGATGGGCATCACGTTTGCTAATCACCAGACTGGTGGGACCTCCCCAGACAGCAAGTACCCCACATTTCCCTTACCTGTCTACTCATGAACTGATTGAAATATGCATTAAAGTACACAAATAAGGAGCTTCTCCCCATGTCCTGACTGATAATGACCTAAGTAGAAGTGACGGAAGCCTATTATAAATGACCTAGAACAGGTAGTCAACAGACAAAAATGCAATAAAATTAAAAGTTAGTATCAGCCTTTGAGGAGTAGCCCAACTTATCAATGGCATGTGCTGCCTGATGGCCCTGTCCATGCTCCCTCCATGGAGGTCATACCTGGGAAGCATTGCCCTTGTAGCTTCCCTTTTCACAGGCAGCAGGAAACCTCCGTCTACATGACTCTGGCCTCAATAGTCAGAAACTTGCAATGTACTGGCCTCTTTTGCTGGCAGGGCTGAAGTATGAAGTGGAAAAATTTGAAATTATGTTCAAAGAGCAGAAACAGCGTTTAGGACCACCAGCGTTCACAGCAACTATATAGCAGCAATGACACAAGTCTAATTACATTTTTTACTCTCATGTTCCACAGAGATTTAATACTTCCCAGCATGTTGTCCTACCAATCAATAAATAACCAACATTTTCTTTATTTTCTTACTTTTCAGATTCATTTATTTTTTCCAGGTTCCCTATATTTTTTACTAACGTGTGCCAAATAAAAAGTTCAATATTAATCACTAGCATTTTTGGAAGTTATCAGACTCAAGTGCAATGGATTAAAATGAAGAAATTTTGAGTTTCACTGCTGATTGCCATGGTGTGTCATTTTCTGGACTGGCTTCACCTAGCATGGTAGGGTGAATGAATGTTTACAAAGCATTCTTGAAATCACAGGGACAAAAAGCATCCTGAAAATATTAGTGTACAGGGTTTTTTTGAGCAGTGCTTGACATTGCAGCAATCCTAGCGAGATCATGCACTCGCAGACCTCTTGGTGACCGGAGGAGTGCTGTGTAACTACCAATTATGTTGCTACTGCTCCTGAATGGCACCATTTTGTTGTTAGAATGAACAAAGGATGCCTACAAGGGAGTGAAATGTAAGGTGCTGAGAGAGGAAAGTTTTCTGTGGTGTGCTGGGGGAATGTGGGCAGCATGGCTAACATGACAGATCTTGATGAATGATGTTACACGAAGAGAGGCTGGGCCAGATGTGTGCATGCAGCGAATGTCTGTCCTCGTTCAGCTGGGCAACTTAATGGGAATGAGCAAAGAAAAGCTCCTTTCTATGGTAAAACTTCATCCCCCTCTCTTTGTTAGGACCTTTCCTTTAAAAATGTTACTCTTGTAGCAAGGATGGCCAGGGGCTACACTGCATTAACCCATTTTGACACCAGGGTAACACAGTGGAACAGCTTCATCAGCAGTGGGAGTGACACAGGCTCCCTCCAAATCAAATGCTCAGAAACCAAGTTTGTTATTGATGAAATAATCACCACCTCAATTCTTAACAATTAGCACAAGCAAATTTGACTCTAGCTATACATTGCAAACTCACTAAAATCAGTATTAGGTATTCAGAAATGTTGCCCAACTAAAAGCTTCTTGATTGATCTTTTAGGATTGAATATAAAGACAGAAAAGAAAAGACATTTCATCTAAAGACAAAGAAGTTTTATTTCATTTGGGATTTTTTTTATTAAAATCATTGTTTATGCAAAATTCTGATAAATAAAACAGTTGACTGAAGCATTTTTCCTACCTCTGGTTATCAATGCTGTATCACTGAAATATTTTAGAAGCAGATAATATCTATTTCCAGAACACCACTAACATCCTACTCTGCTGACTCTTTGTATACATTATTGACAGCAATATGTGGAGAAAGGAGTAAGGTTAAAGTGGTCAATCAGGTAGAATTTAGCCCAGTTATCGCACCACTTCTAACACCTGTCATCCAGAAAAGAAGTTAAGGACACTAGAAAAGTCTCCTTTGAGTAGAAATTTGATTTACATTGTAGTTTCTCCTCTTTGCTAATGAAATGTACATAAACACCTGCCAGTAGTAAGGTCATTTTTGTGTAGTTTAGCACTGAAATCTCCTGTGTTGACTTCTTCACATATTGAGAAAGCTTTTCTGTGTTACAGGCCATCTCCAGCACTGCTGGGAGAAAATGTATCGCGAAGGGAGATATCGGTGGTAGATGGACTCGGCACCAGAGCAATGAGATATTGCAGCCCATAGTGGTGAAATATAAATGTTAGAGGTAGCAATGTAAAATATAGACAGTCTGTGTGGCTCTGAACTGAAGAAAAGTGTGTGTAAAGCTTGTAAAAGCATTCTGCAGCTTGCTTGTGATCAGCTCTCTGAAGAACAGCATGTTTGTACAACTAAACTCTATATAAAGTAGGTGATTGTTTGTTTTTCAGGTTTGTTTTCCTTTTGGCTGTCAACATTTCAAGCAGATTAACAGTAAAGTCAATTAATGTAAACTTTATGTGCCTCTTCATTGGCTGTCAAGGACAACTAGGAACCACCAGATAAAGAAGCATGTTTCCCTCCTGAACCTATTTTTTATCTCAGTGTATTACAGTGAGTTGTCCTTTTAGTGAATGTTTGTTGAGAAATCATGTTTTCCTGAGCTTCCTTTTTAGGAAGACAAAAATGAACTGGTCCCACTTCACTGACCTACATCAAGCAATTTATCTATACATTGTAATGTAGTCATATATAAAAGTTATAGCACCTCTTTCACTGCTCAAACCATGTAGCGATTAACTTTATTTGTGTATTTATTTCAACATGCTAGAAATGTCAATCATGGGGCTCTATTTTAAAGTGTATCAACAGTTTCCCCTTTTCAGGAAGAAAGCTTTAATTTTGTTACCTAGATGTAATCACAAGAGGAAATACATCCTTAGCAATGAATGAAAACGGTTTGGATACATTAAAGGCACATATAAGTACAAAATTAAAACAAAAAATATTATCAGGCCAGGATTTTATTATTAAACACTTGTCAGTGGCTTTGTATTTCAGTATTTTTATGTGGGCATACAATTGTCAACGGTTTTCTTTCTATTTCCTTTCTTTTGTCTGGGATTCTGGGCAGAGTAACAGGTGACATTTGTAGTTCTTTACCATCTACTATGCTGTGAAATGTTCTTACAGGTATGACCTTGATTTCCAATGTATTTGCTGATGTGAAGTGTTATAAACTAGCACTTGTATACACAAGAAATGGTAAATATGGGACAGTACCAGAAAAAATCCTTAAAGTACTTTTCAGTGATTTGAAACAGTAAAATAGTAAAAATAGTGAAATAGTATGTAAGTCTTACTACTTCAGCTACAACACACACCAAGGCATGTACCAATATGTATCCCAGCCCTTTGATGGGAACCAGGGGCCATGCACAGCCACACTGTGTTCATTGGAGCTTACAGAAGTAAGTGCAGGATCAGGGCTTCACATTCTCCTGGCTCTGTTTGTGCTGGGGAGTAAATTTCCTACTGCAGTCAACTGAAGAACCTAATTATTTAAGTCAAGGAAGCAGAATCTGGCCTTTGGCAGATAGTCTTACCATTCCCCATAGAGCAAGTCACGATCTAAAATGCACCAATAAAACACACATTAAATAATAGTCATGAAGTGAATGTCATGATTGTTAGGAGATCCAGATGCAATGTATCAGAGAGGGAATGCAGCACTACGTGTTCACACCACTTGCTGTAGGGGTAGCATTTGTTGGTGTTAGGTCAGCAGGAGCTTGTGTGCAATGCTCAGAGCGATCCGGCTCCCAGCCCACACATCACACCTCAGAGCTGAGAAAGCTAAATCTCCTTCAAGCTGGTATTTTCTTTGGCTGGTTGGCTGGCCACCAAGCAGATCACCAAGGACTCTACTGGCCTTCCTAAAAGGGGCATGGCAACTTGCAGTCCCCAGTGTGCTAGCAAGGTCTGAGGAGTGAGTTCATTAAGGCTGAGTCCATAGTCTGGACCTGTCTTGTATGAGGATAACAGCGATCTCATAGGAATGGGAATAAATTAAGATCAGCAAACTTTTGTTTGATTTCAAAGTGACAGTGGCACTGATGGATGGATGATGATGATGAAAAATGGTGGCGGTACCTTAGAGGCCCTCAGTGATCCACACCACAGTCAGGTGCACCATTAAGATTCATACATAACTAGGTAAAAATGCACTTTTTGAAATATGTAAGTATGTTGGTCTTTGGCCTTTGGCAAATACTATGAAGGGATATTTTTGGTCTCAGAAGTAAATAATGCATGTCTTATAACTATCAAGAAAATTTTCTGCTTTTCCCTCTTCACTTCAGGTCATCTTAAGAAGAAAAGAAATGACACAGACAAGTACTGAAGTACTGTCCAATTAAATAGACTGACTGATGCTTTTAACATCGGTATTTCTTTTTTTTTTTTTTTTTAATCTTCTGCATTTGGAAATCATAGAGAAGAAATAGCAGCTATACAACTTCAAAGCACTTTCTAGCACTGGATGTCATTAGAGATATTTCAGCTGTTCTTCCTACTCTGATGGCTCTGGCTTTCACATGCCGCATGCTCTACACAAACGTAAGGAGAGAATGGACGATGTTTTTACTCACAGAGTTTTGGTATAAGTATATACCAGAAGGGATGTGTCTTCCAATTTGATTTCAAAACTCTGCCACCTTTGCTCACACTGCAGTCATGGGAGCTTTGAGGTGACCAAGACACTTCACTGGTTAATGGACTGAAGGTGTTAATCATGAAGCAGGGGTGGGTGCTGCTGAAGAGCCAGGAGCAGGCAGAATCACAGGGTGGCAAAAGGGCTCCAGCTCACGTGGCTGGATACATCCTGAGCCCTTGCTCCCAGGGTCCAATAAAGACAGCATTTCAGGAGAAGCTCTTTAACTCATCTGCTACAGAAACTGTGACACAAGAAGAGGAGTCCACAAGAACATCATATATTCAGCTTCATTTCTATCTTAGATACCCAGATGTCCTGATGTGGCTGGCTGTATGGATTGTGTAAGAATATTCCCTTCCCAGACAAAACTCTCCACTGACAAAACTGTTAGATAAAAAGAGACTAATGGTCTCGTCATTACTCATACTAGGATAAGGCCAAAGCAGGTATCTGTCACTCAGTATCTTAATTTGTATCGCTCTGGCTAATCATCACATTTTTAAACCTCCTAAACATCAGTCTTCTTTTTCTCATAGCATTCCACTTCATCCTGTATTGCTTTATTCTGATGTGGGTATAAGCCAGATTCTTCAGTGAAAGGCAGAAGTATTTGATCCACCTGTATTCCTTCTGCTTATTCCCCATCTCACCTCCCTCATGGGCCACACCAAATACGTGCTGATTCAGCAAAGCACACAATGCTACACAAGGGAGTGGAGTGACAGGAATAAGAGGTGCTGGTACTGAACTGGGACATTCCCTTTCCCAAGGAATGCATGAGGCCTGATAAGTGTGCGTTTCCTCTGCACAGGGATGGACTCTGCCAGCAGGATAAGCAGTGTGGCCAACTATTTGGGTTGACAAGGCTTGCCTTGTAATAGTTAATATTGTCTTGCACTGAATGCATTGTTATCAGGCCTCTAAGGTATCACATTTGATGGGCACAATTCACACTTCTCAGAACCATTATTCCAAGCTTCCTGCCAGCTCCTTAGTTTACCCAGGCTGCCTGTGTGCGAGGTTATTTTTGCTGCCACAAAGGCTGGAAATGTAAGGGACGATTCTGTGCCAGAAAGAACTGGCGCAGCCCCGCTGCCTGTGCCCTGGCTGCCTGCCTGCCTGCTGGGGCACTGCTGGGGCACTGCTGGGACACTGCTGGGGCACTGCTGGG